>DWLI01002656.1:0-12860 GCA_018249915.1 Cecropterus dorantes dorantes
GAAGCCCCACCGCCACACCTATTTCTGCCTAATAACAGCAGTGTTATGCGCTGTTGTGTTCTGGTCTGAAGGGTGTGGTGAGGGAGACAAACTTGTCCGAAGCATTCCATCTTAGTCTTCATGGCTTGCAAGGCGTCTGTAGCTAACCTTAGGTGAGACTTGGATCTCACCTAACATAAGGTTGATTACAAATGTCCATGGGCGGCAATGGCGACTTACCATCAGGTGGACTGCATGCTCGGTTGCTATTTCCATACTATAACAATAAGTACACCTTTAGGCTATGGCTTGACTTACTTAGACATTAATTTTATTGTTATTATTGCACGAATTACCTTGACATTTTTATATAAAGAATATTATTATCATTATTTTTTGT
Organism: Cecropterus dorantes dorantes; assembly: GCA_018249915.1. NCBI lineage: Eukaryota > Metazoa > Arthropoda > Insecta > Lepidoptera > Hesperiidae > Cecropterus > Cecropterus dorantes. The sequence goes on from DWLI01002656.1 coordinate 380, forward strand.
TGTTCTCTTAACTTCTCGTTTCTGTAATTATCATTATTGTATTTTAAATTAATTGTTGCCTATGATTTTTATTGAAATAATATGTTTCGTCATTAGTGTATTTGGATAAATCCGTTAACTAACCGTTAACTGTTAAATGTGAAATAAAAAAAAGAGTTATTGCTTAGATTTGGTTTGTAGAAGTAAAGTAACTTCTACAAAAATAAAGAAAATGAACAAAGATCCTAATATTTCAAGTAAGTCGTTCGAGTTATCAATGTATCTACTTGTACAATTGATTTCAACTAGGACTTATATTCTTTTAACAACAGTTTCACATGTCCAGAAAGAATTCAAGTTGGGTTTTGCGTAATCGAATAGCGTAATTAATTAGTCTATGTGTGCAGGCTTGTTGAGGTGTTCGCCATTTATGTCAGTGCAACATACATCGACATAATCAACAATGGGTAAAATTAGATCTTGTATTAGAGTGATTTTCACTTTAAGAGGAAGAAAGTTTCGGAGACTATTCATAATGCGTAACCTCGCAAAAACGAAACGACAAATTTCATTTACGTGTACAGTCCAGCTCAATGTAGAATCTACATGTAAGCCGAAGTCTTTGACACAAAATGAGAAAGGTACGGTAGAACCCTCAAACATAACAGGTGCGATGGAACTGTGATCTAACATCGCTAACTGCCGCGAACTGCCAATGATAATGTCTTGGTACTTTGAAGGATTAACTGTGATGCCATATCTATGAGACTAATTGCTTACGTGCATAAGATTAGCATAAACAATACGTACGGCATCAATAACATTATCGACATTGGCTTGTGTATAAATTGGGAGATCCATGGGGAGAGATCGTCGGCATACAAATGGTAAGAGCATTCAATGGAAAAAGTAAGGAAATTAATATAGAGAGAGAAGAGTAAAGGAGATAAAATTCCACCTTGAGGGACGCCTTAATTATATTGCACCAGTCAGAAAACGTACGATCAACTCTAACACTTTGCTGACGTCCTTGAAGGTAGGATGAAAACCAACCCAGCACCGTAGGAGAAAACTTATAATATTTAAGGGCAGTAAAGAGTATATCATGATTCACCATATTAAAAGCATTAGAAAAATCGATAAGAACAAGGACCGTGACTAATCTGTCTTCCATGCCGTCGCGAACATCCTCAATAAATTTAAGAAGAGCCGTTGTCGTGCTGTGTCGTGGTTGAAAGCTGGACTGAAAAGAACTAAGAAGAGTATTACATAAAATACATACATACGCTTGAAAAACTTTACCCTCCTTTTGACGCAGTTCGGTTAAAATAATGGCGCGTAGACAAAGGCTTGTATTTTTCTGAAAAGGATTAGGATTAAATGTTTCCGAGAATAATTTTAATGCACAATATACCGGCAAAGACAGTAAATGTTGCAACAGGAAATCTTTTTAAAAGAACATTGAAAAGATTCATTGAAAAATTAAAACCATTTGAAATAATAAGTAAAGTTCCGTTCCGTTATTTACAGTTCACGAGATACAAATCCCTGATATAAATTAAGCTTTCTCGTTTAATTAAACAATACTATAAACGTATTATACTTGTGCGATGAATATTTTATTTTTAAAATAAAATTACGATCACTTGTATTGGTTGGGTGGACGTTATAATTGTTTTATTGAAATATATAAAATGGTTATTCAGTAGTAATATTTTCTCTCACGCCGTAATATTGTGATGTTAACTCAACTCGCTCAACATTTTTAAACAGGCTTTGATCAAGAATTATATCTATCTGCAATTTCAGTTGATTGATACTGTTTCGAAAAAAATATCACATTCCGTGTTGTGGCAACATGGTTGCCACAACACGGAATGGAATCGAGAAACATTCGGTTTAATATATGGATATTAAACCGAATGTTTCTCGAATATTACGCGGGAGATGGGAATTTTAGTCTACATAGTATTTCGACTAGTCGTACACCTAATGGCTATCGGATCTTCCTTTAAATCAAAAGTTCAGATTTAATATCCTTCAAATTTACTTATTCTTAAGAAGCTTAATCGAAAAATTTGATTTAAGAAGGTGTTTAATAAACCCTTTGGCATTACCGTCGCACTTATTTCTACGTAAAACAGTAGTGCCAATCACTACTGTTTTGAAGAGCGTGGGAAGTAAGCCATAATACGTATGGCTGGCTAGCTGGCTGGCTGAGTCGTTCCATGTTAGGCCTCAGGGGTGTGGCCCATTTTAGGTACGACTTTTATCTTATCTGTATTTGATTAGAAATATCCGCGGGTGGCAGTAATCACTTACTAATACATGGCCAGCATGCTCGTTTGCTACTTTTTCATTATAAGATAATCTTAGTTTACCTGTTTTAAAAATTTGAAGGGAATTTTAATATGATACTAGGCATGCTATTAGGTAGATACGGTCTCGGAAACCTCCTTTTGCGTCCCGTCTAAGCATTCCATATATTTCCACTATGTCTTGCTAGCGTGTAGGTGAATGACTCAGATTCTTGTATCAAAATATTCATATTGCTTACGACCAGGTAGCCAACCTATTTTCGTAATTATACGAAATTCAGCAAGAAATGTAATTTGCTATCAAGTAGCGCCTATAACTTTTATTTCTTTACGCAAGATAGGGGAAAAGATAAGAGGGAAATTTTTCAAGTAGTACCTACCTACTGCAGTGTAAAAATATTTATTAGGAACCCCATATAATCTGCAGTAAACATTTTTTTTTATAATAAAGACGTAACAAACAAGCAAGCAGTCCACTTGTGGGTAAGTGGCTACTGCTGCCCATGAACATCTGTAATCAACTAATCAAGGACTTCAGATCAGAACACAGCTGCTTATAACAGTGCTGTTATTAGGCAGAAATAGGTGTGGCGGCGGTGCTTCCGGAGTCGAAAAACAAGAGTTTTCCCACCCTGAAACTATTCATTCAACCCCTAATTTTTCCCCTTTCCTGGTCCAATGTGTCTTACCGACAGGTTGATACCCATTGGAAAGATTATCAATTAAAATCCAAAATTAATGAATACAATAAATAATTAGCAGAAATTATTGGAATTTGTTTTCAACCTTCACAATACATTTTTCATTCAAAATTAAATGTATACTCCGTAATAAAGGGAATTGAGTGCCTATTCAAGACCCTTAGAGGCTTTAACTTTGGAGTACCTAATATCGGATCTTTATTTTGCTACGTTGCTTTCGTGAGCTGGCAATAAAGTTGTAACAACTTTGCTGAAACACTTGTACAAGGCTATATAATAGTGAAATACCAAAACACAAAAAGAAATGAATATTTGTGTAGTGACGTTAATGTGTTGCGTACCGTTTGAATCATGTGTATCGCGTGATACGTAATCCATCTACAAAAGTATGCGTCGAACGCGGTGGATGGAGGAATTTGGTGGGTGACTGATAGTGACTTTTTATGCTTTAGTACTTCGAAAGGCACATTAAGCTGTTAGTCACATTTGTTATAAATGGATAGCAGACTTTAATATTGGTGGTAGAACCAGTGTACTTCGATCGGGAAGAGACCAGTTGAAGTTGAAGAGACGTTGCCAGCTTACTTAAATCATATGAAACAATCATCATAATCCTCAGGAGTAGCAACGCACCTGTGATCGACTTCTGATGGAACCCCTGTTCGCTATACAGTTGCTTCAAATGGGTGGCAACTATAGTAAGCAACCCAGTTAACACCAGGTGGACCGCAAACTCGTTAACTACTTCAATCTGATAAGAAGGCTTTGAGTCCTTCTTGGTGGATAAAATATACCGATATTGATTGGTACTAGAAAAATTTAAGGTACTAGAAATATGTACAAGATATGCATCATGCTTTACTTTAATTAAAAAAAAGTTGTTTAGCAGGAATATTACAAATTTGCATTTATCTTGCGTGTGCCATGGTATGCAAGATCGCAAGCGAAATTACGTATAATCATATTACTTATATCGGATTTGAGTCATAGTTTCCTATCAAACTGCGGTCCTATGATATAACATAAACCCCTTATAGGGAATAAGTATCCCCATTGAGAACCAACAGTGGGTATATGTAAAATAACTTTTGCATCAATTCATTAAAAATACCCAGTAGTCGGCCTTAATTGATGACACACAGAGTGTGCTTTTTGAACTTTTCAAAAGCTTGAACTAAGCTTTATGACTGTTATCTAATAAAAACGGGCAGGACTTTGCGGCGGTTTAACTGCACGTTGCGCTATAATCCGTGAGGTGAGAGCTTTTGGTATTAAACCTTTGAGTACTCAAAGGATGCGAGTTGCTAAGAGTGGCTGTAAGCGAATATTTTTTTCGAAGAAAGTAATCTGTATGAATGTAATATATAAAAATTAGTTTTTAAATACATGTTACAAATAAAATAAGTTTTGAGACTACTTAAAATATTAAGGAAACAAAATCAAAGCAACAGCAGTAATGAGGGCTTTTCATTTTTGTAATGTAATGAATTCTTATAATCCCTACCATTACTATAGTACCTAATATTATAAATGTGAATGTAAGTTTGTTTGTTACGCTTTCACGACAAAACTACTCAACGAGTTATCATGAAACTGTCTACACTTATTTTTAGAGGTATTAGAAAAAACAGAATACTTTTTTCATTATTTTATTTCTTTATTATTTTGGTAGATACGATTTTTGTCAAAAATTTGAAAATCTAGTAAGTATAATGCCTTCAAAATTATTTAGATGATATAATCATTTCACTCATTTACGGGCTTCAATGCGAACGCAGCCGCGGGCAAAAGCTAGTAATATTATAAAGCTGAAGAATTTATTTGTTTGCTTCAACGCACTAATCTCAGGAACTACTGCTTTGAATTGAAAATATTTGTGTTAGATAGTCCATTTACTGAGGAAAGCTATAGGCTATATAACATTACGCTGTTGTTTGTTTTTTTTCGTTGTACTACCACGTGAAAATTTGAGGCACAGTATCATAAAGTCTAGAGGAACTAATACCAGTAATAAAAAAAGAGGAACATTTTTATGCAATTATTATTACATTTTAAATAATAATTATTTTATTGCAATATAATTTCGCGAGCACTCAATCTCGTGCTTATTTTTCCTGTTATTCTCAGTATTCCAGATACTTTAGATTTTAAATGTGGTAGGACTCTTTGTGGTTCGACTCCGGAAGCACCATCGCTATGTCTATTTCTGCCTTACGCAAGCAGTGTTATGATGCAGCTGGTGTTTTCCCATCTACTCTGATGAAGGGTATGGTAAGAGAGACGTACTTATCCGTGGCCAATCTTAAGTACATAATCTGGTCTGTGATTTTGGATACTGGTATTATTTGGTGACAGTGGCCACAGAATATCTTGTTATATAAAAAAAAAAAAACTATTATTTATTTTATACCTACGCAACAAAATTAACAGGGTCAAAGAGATTATTTTCCTTTATTTTGTTTTTGGTTAGAAAGCGATTGTCGTCAATACTTTGAATAAGCTTAGATGTTCGACCGACCGTTATTATTTGATTAATAGGTCGAATAACTTCTGTACCTACACATTTTTGTTCATGGAAGCGAGAAATAGATACCTATTTATATTAGATATAACACATAAGATGAAGACAAACCTAAAAAGAATATCATACATAAAATAAATAGCGAAGGAGCATACAGTCCACCTGATGGAACAAGGTCAGTGCCGCCCATGGACATCTGTAAGTTCATATAGAATGGAAGCCATTTCCATCTGAAGTCAATCACAGTTGTGTTGCTACTCCTGAGAGTTAAGATGGTCACAAATATATAAGTTAGCCGCCACCAGTGGCGTAGCGTAGGGGGGCGGAGGGGCAGACCACTCCGGGCGGCACTTTTTATGGGGCGGCAAAATTTCCTTTCTTCATAATATATAACCAGTATTTTTTGTAGAAAAAACCTCAAAACTCAATTCGCGACCCTGTACGGCATACTTAGAGGATGGTAGCGTTAGGTATGGCGACTTTTTTTTTGGACATCAATTTACATAGTTCATTTTTTTGGCCAACTAGAGTCTCAACTGCCCCGGGCGACAAAAACCTACGCTACGCCACTGGTCGCAACTACACCCGTCTACTGCTTAAAATATTCTATTTATATAATATGTCTAAGTATAGATGGCACTGACCACTTATCACAAGATAAACTGGAATCCTATAAATAAAACTTAAAATACTGAGTTTCTGTCATATTTCTCTCCTCCGGTTCTTATCACGTCCATGTATAGTATATTCGCGCAAAATAAGTATACCATCTTGCCACGGCAGCATAAAGGGTTCTGCCTAGATTTCATACTTTAAATTCCTTTTCATCAAACTTAAAGTTCAATCTTTCGCTCTTAAAGTTAAAGTTAAAGCATATCACAAGTTCAAAAATATTTTTTGCATAAAACGAACGAATGGAAATCATATAAAAATTCATGAATGGGAAATATTATCCGCCTGTCGTTTCTAAGATACGCAAATATGGCTCGGTTACATTAAACACGGCCCGTATAAATATGTATTTTTCACTGAAAGGGTGAACAACGCATCCCAATTTATGTTCCGCAATATGTTGTTGCTGATTTTGTAAACATTGTACATTTTAATATTTTATACATGAAGGCGGCAAAATAAACGTAGTTGTAATAAAGAATAGCATTGTTCTTTTTGTTTTATTTTTAATGTATTTGGTGATTTATATTATCTCAATAGAATATATGAATAATCTTGGAGTTCGATTAGTGTTTTAATACTCATCTGCTAACATTTGGTTTGGAGTTCTAATGCTGAGAATTCATCTGAGATTTTTCGAAGTCTTAATAATGCTTATTAATTGAAACATCGAAAGCATCGGGAACAAACTTATGTATCCCTAAAAAATCGCAACGTGAAGTCATTAAATTAAACACTACACAAAATAGTATTGTTGTATATATGAAACTCTCTAAGTAAATAAATAAATAATGAAGATTTTTGCAATGCATAGTATTGTATAAAAACACATTCCCATAGTTATAGGAATGATTTGATGATGACGTCACATTCATTTCACATTTAAATTGATTATGAAGGTCTTCAATTGAACCGTCGAAGCACTAAATACGTTCACAATGAGATTGCAATGGCGCCGGTGCACTGCCTTTGTTGAGCTGAAATCGTAATGTTCCAAGTTCAAATCAATTTACGAGATTGAATGAATCACCGACGATGTGTGACGAATAGCCATAGTATAGATATGTTGTTTATTATTTATGTTTCATATTTCTGACATTTTGAATATATTTTCCTTGGTGTATATTTCCACCTTATAATAGTGTTGTAGGTTTTGTTTGAAATATGGTCAGGCACTCGCAAGGCTTTCCAACTTATTCCGCTGGGATCAACACTGCATCTATTTCTCTCTAGGTAGGGTTACATCTTACCTGAGGTAGATTAGGAATATGAAATATATTTATGTATTTCTCAAATGGAAATATGTATAATCAAAAAGAATTTTGTCTGTTTTTCTAAGGAACTCAGGGCGTGTACACCATTCTACATACAACTAAAACAACTTATAATTTCCTTATTTACTGTACATTCAAATCTCATTTTCTCCAACATTTTATATCTAATGAAGAGGAATTCTTGTGCGCATTTATAAAATTTTCGTATATTTAAATCTAATTTTACGCGCGTCTTGTCTTTAGTGATCCACACAGAGTTCATTATGATAATTAAATATAAATTATTTTAATGAATCCCGAGTGTGTTAGACCGAGGATACTGGCGGTAAAGTCGAATATTGAACATGCTTTTGAAGAATTGCAGTATATATTGTAGAATTCTCCACACAATTTTTGAAATGTGCTTGTCAGGTCTAGTAATGCACGATTGTTTAGCATATATTTATTCTGAATTCCTTTTTATTAATCGATTTCCTTAAGGAAAGTTGGTTTAGTACACAGTCGGCACTCAGATTGGACACAGTTTTGTTCTCGTGATCCAGAAAAATACATTGTGCTAAGCGTCAACTTCGGGACTGTACTAAACCAACATTTATTTTTGTAGCATACAATTCGGTTGTACGCTTTGTTAGAAAAAAAATATAGGAGAGGTGAGTCCAGCTGTGGTCATTATAAGAGTCGGTTTACTTATTTTGACTTCGTTAAAACCCCTAGACCTCGGGATTATTTTATTTCAGTTTGAAGTATCAAACGGGCATGGAGTTCATCTGACGGCATGTGGTTATTGTCACCCATGAACATCTGTATGCAACTTCACATAGAACAAGGGAGATCATGGGTGCGTTGATTCAGAAGACTACGATGGTCGCCTCATATACGAGTGAGCCAGAAACACACTTTCCACCAAAACACAAGAACTGCTTCAGGCTAGAAATAGGTGTAGCGGTGGTACATTACCCGTCGAACTACACTAATTCTACTACCTGGTCCTGGTATTTGTTACATATATATATATATATATATATATATATAAATGAAAAGGTTTTACGGTCTTAAATAAAACATGTGGTGTTGAATAAGACATCGCGTTGCTATGAGCTGCATAGCGTTGTGTTTCTATTTCCATGTAAATCAAAGACCATATAATTTTAAAAATAAATCCACATGAAAATATTTCTATTAATGTTAATCTTACTTAATATTAAGCGCTAAGTGTAATGGTCTTCGTAGATATACCATGTGATTAAAAATAAATTCTATTTTTTTAAATATGCTAGCACCTAACACAGGCAGTTATGAGTAGAAATTGAGTTCGCCAGTCTTTTTAGCCATCAAAAGGAAAAGATAAAGAGAAGTACCTTAGTAAGATGAATAAGTAAAATGAATTTATCTCTTTAGATTTTTTCTTTCATAAATATTTAATGAAACGAATTTGTTGTCAAATTAAATAAAGATGACATTAAAATACTCCAGAATAATAATCTTCTCTGTATCTCCGAGCATATACGAAATACGGTCACCGATAAATCTAATTATAGGGGAGGTAATGGAATTACGTGGGGCACTTACACGAACACAGATCTTGGAATCAATAGCATTATGCTACCCTACATGGTGTTAGGTCGAGCGAAAAGTTCAATCGCTTTATTTAAGCTTGTACATTTATATAAATACTTTCTCCTATTGCTGTGGTACCTGGATCTAGTCAGTGTATTAAAATAAGATGTACCTGACAGTATTACCGTCCACCGACTGAATTGCTGTTCATAATAACGACGACCCGCGTTGCGGAGCGATCACCATACCGGTCTGACGCGCAGTGGGTTCCGGGGTCGATTCCCAGCCAGACAGATATGTGAATGATGAATTTAGATTTCTGTTCTGGGTCTGGGTGTTTGTATATTCGTCTTTGTGTGTCCATGGTAGCCGCGACACATGAGAAAATCCTAGTGCGGAGCTATAAGTGTAGAAAGCGTGTATATGTGCGTGTATAGTGTATACCATTCATATTTATCTGAATCATTTTAACTTAATCCTCGCCTCAGGGTATCAACGCATACCCCAGGTAAGGCTCTAATCAGGGGTTGATTACAGATGTTGCAAGACAGATTACAGAGGCTGCAAGATCATCCGTTATTTCTATATAATAAAAAAAATAATGGTTATCTGCACACCAAATTGTTTGAAATTTAATTATAGTATTGAACAAAACACAAACATCGCTTTTATAAGCTGTAGGTAAATTCAATAATAATTTTATGCCCAAAATAAAAAAATAGATTTCAGTTCAGTTATGACATGAGTTATACATGGCTATTGTGAAAAAGCTGAATAAAAAAGAAAAATACAAAATGATAAATAAGTACATAGTATAGACATTGGACACGTAGAATATTTAACTCGATTGATATGAATTTATGCCTCGCATTTTAGACATTCCAATTACTCTGCCTACTAAAGTAACGGGTATGAATTATTAATTCCTTTACAGGGGCTGGACCTTCTTGATGTCTTATTGCTAGGCTTCGGGCACTCCCCAGATCAGAGAGAAGCCTAGATAATACTATACCACTGCTCAATTAAATTAATAAAGGTTTAATTTTATTTAAGTAATACCAATTTAAATGTTTAGGTAATACCAACCAGTTTTCCACGAGCACAAAAGTTCTAATGAAATTTAGCCACTAGTCCTGGGCATAGGTATAACCCAACAGCGGCAGTCAATGAAAATACTGGCCGAGTGCAAGCCGGACTCGAGCATGAAGGTTTCCGTACCACTATCCATAAAAAGCGGAAAAGATCACTTTTTGTGTGGTATTTTTATACTGAATATATAATTACTTATCCTGTGAATATTTCAAACGTCATCATGTTCCCGCCCTTAAATATATATTTTATTCTGTTTTTAGTAAGAGCTTCTTCACAGCTTCTTCACAGATGATGTATCAATTTCTGTTGCCGCTATAACGGCAACAGAAATTGATACATCATCTGTGAAAATTTTAACGGTCTAGCTATCACGGTTGATGAGATAAAGCCTGGTGAGAGACAGGCATACAGACAAGACAGAAGGACACACGGACAGCGGAGTCTTAATAATAGGGTTCCGTTTTTACCTTTTGGGTACAGAAACCTAAAAAAGAAGGCTAATCTCTGATTTTTTCTTATACTTTGCTAAGTTCGGCCTCGGAATAAATAGACTTTGAAATTTATAAACAAAATCTAAAAACATCTTGTTTTAAGATTTTTATTTCCTCGTCTTTGCTAAGGGAGGGTCATGACCCCCTAATATCACCTACCTATATACGCCAAAGCCTAGCGGCTAGCGGCTACGCTCCAATCTCCCGACAGTGTTAAACTTTGTACATTGGTAACGATCTTTAGACAAGTTGCAAAGGTATACGCGGTTTATATACCTAAATATTATACACATCTCTTCAAAAATACATCTATACTATATACTATAATATTATAAAGCAGTAGATTTTGTTTGGTTGAACGGGCTAATCTCAGGAACTACTACTGGTCCGAATTTAAAAAATATTTTTGTATTGAATTGTCAATTTATTGAGGAAGTTTAGAGGTTATATAACACCACGCTATGTTTGTTTGTTTATTTTTTCTTATTTAGTAGCGGGCGAAACTGCGTAGCACACCTAGTTTTAATAAATGTGTATTAAAATAATAAGAAACGTATTAAAGTTACGAGGAAAATTTCTCAAAACGAAACTTACGTATTAAATTATTGTAATAAACAGCAGCGATTTACCAGTATATTCGTCATCAATACTACAACGAATATGTATTATAAACAACAATTAAGTATTAACAAGAATCTCTAATGTAACGTAAGAAATTATTTTAACTTACTTATTTTGCCTTATGAAAGTGACGTTAAGCGTTGCTATGTTCTAGTTTGAAGGGTGTGGTTAGGAAGAGACACTTAGACGGCATTTGTGGCTTTCCAGCAGAGATGTAGTGTTTTCTGTGTGGTCGGAAGCGAGCTTAGGATTGGAGATGTGTGCTAAGAATCGTGAATGTAGTTGAATATAATCAAAGCATATCTTGGCTACTTCTTCTAACTTGGCTTCATAGCATAGCTACCTCATCAATTTCTAGTGGATAGTCACAGGAGTGCCTATCCTAGAAATTGACGAGGTAGGACGAGGACGTCCTCAGCTCATCTGTGATTTCATGACTACAATCCTGATTGATGTTGATTAAAGACGTCTATGAGCATTTACCATTGAGAATGCTCTACGAGATGGTCTGCATGCTCCTTAGTTATTAAACAAAAAACTTCACAAATATTGAAACAAAGATTTATATTTTATATGACTACCTGCGTGGCGGAGCGGCAACCATACTGGTCTGCCGCGCAGTAGGTTCCGGGTTCGATTCCCGGCCAGACCAACATCTAAATGAGATTTCTGTTCGGGGTCTGGGTTATTGTGTATTCATCTTTGTGTGTCATTGGCACCCGCGATACAGAAAAATATCTTTTGCGGGGCTATGAGTGTAGATAGAGCGTGTATTTTAAAGTTTAAAATGTATACACTTCATTATAATTACGTTTTTATATTAAAATTAAAATGTTTTTTTTATCAGATTGAAGTAACAAATGCGTATGCCGTCCATCTAATGGTGAGCGATCACTGCTGCCCACATATGCAAGCAACCCCATATAGAACAGGAGTTCTACCCGAAGTCAATCGCAGATGCGCTACTAGTCCCGAGGACTAGGTCGACTCATATTAATATTAGTGTGCTGGTAACCATACTTTTCCGCCGAAACACTAGAAATAGGTGTCGCGTTGGACTGACCTCCCCAGCCACGCTAAACTGATTCTAAAACCTGGCAATCACCATCAAGTATTGATAGATTTTGTTAAAACCGTTAAACTAGTTTAAATACTCAGTACATAAATCATAGATTCACTCGAGATGCTCGGAAAAGTACATTATTATTATTCATCTTATTCCCACGAGGAAATAAATTAAAATATTAACAATAGA
>DWLI01002657.1:0-12860 GCA_018249915.1 Cecropterus dorantes dorantes
AACCTAGTACAACGAATATGACCATAATGTTCGCAGAGTCGTATAAGATCTCTGTCTTACCCGAGGTGGGCCACAGATGCATTGCCACCCCCGAGAATTAAATTGGCAAGGTGGTGTCTCCCCTTCAGCAGCAGCAAATCAGCACCGCTGAACACTGCACCAGATGCGTTGCTATTCCCAAGGTCTAGATTGGCCGCTTCTTATAAAAGTGACCCGCTAACTACACCTGTCCACAGCAACGCAAAAGCTGTTTCAGAAATCAGTGTGGTGGTGCCAGTCTTCGATCTATCACCTAGAAGATTTATCAATCGAGTAACCGCAGTATGCGCCACAAGCTACGGACGTTTCATATCATTTGACAATTTATACTATGTTTTTAGGTACAAACCGTTTTTCCCGAAATCAGAACCGGGTAGTACAGACGGGGAAGACGGTCCCACGCCGCACGGCCGACTAACAGTGCGGTTGGTGGAGGTGACCAGGCTGCACTGGTCCGGAGGACCCGGTCTTGTTCGGGCGGCACTCGCTGTTGATTCACACGGATGGGTAAGTTCTATGCAGAAATAATTACTGTTCAAAATAATGAAATCACAAAAATTGACTATTATTCAAATTTCTAACAATTATGCTAAATTTCTTCCAATGGTGCCAACTTTCTAATTATTGTGCTAAATATGTAAAGATTGTGCTACTTCTCTAACAATATTACCATGATTTTAACAGTTTTGTTAATGAAATATGTGGTGTAGACTAAAGATTTTCTTATGACATCATAATCTAAATCCTTAAGTCTCATATTAATCATTATTATTTCTTATTAAATACTAGTCTTAACTTTTCAGGTATCTCTCCGACGTGGAGTTCTGGTCCTGGATATAGTGTTACCAGCTGTCACCGGGCCTCTGGGTCTCGTTTGTTGCCAAGGTGTTGGCGTGGTTCTTGTGGATACAGTCGTACCGATGTCGCCCGCTTACCGCGCTGATTTGCGACGAGACGACGTCGTATTGGCTATTGATAACAAACCTGTAACTAATGTCGCCCAAGTAAGTAAATAGACGAGATCTTAAAAGTAATTAATTTATGACTTTTTTTTTTCTGGCATCATTTTTATGAAGCTACAGCAAGTTCAATCTATGTATGTGATTCAGTTGACTCACGCTTGCGTTACAAACACGCGTGACAGAATAACTCCCTTTTCAGCGTCGTAACTAGGATTACGAGCGCTTATATGTAAAATATTTTAGAAAGAGAATTATCCTAATTATTAAGTACATTTACTTTGTTTGCGCTGACTCATAATAATACATATTAGGTAGATGGTCTATTTTTTACGTGAGTCAGTAAAATGCCAGGAACCCGTCAGTTCAGCCCCTAACTACCCCTTATTCTACTCCCCCCAGGTAGGCAAGCTCCATGCCGAATGGTTGTACAACTAACAGTAACCTGTCAGATCAGCCCTAACTACCCCTTATCTACTGCCCCCAGATGGGCAAGCTCCATAACATACAGTATCACAAATAACAGTAACCCGTCCGATCAGTCCTAGCTACAAAGCCCTTACTCCTCCAGGTGGGCAAGCTGCTCCGCAGCGTAGAGCGTCGCGCGGTGACGGTGCGCGTACGGCGCGGCGGCGCGGGCGGCGCTGCGCGGCGGGACGACGAGCCGCGCCGCCTGCGCACCAACTTCTCTTTCCGCCGCGTCTCCGAGGTCATGGAGGGTGTTCGCTTGCAAGGCATGCGCTCGGCCGTCTCTAAGAACAATTTGCAGGTATGGCAGTTTTTGTCTTTACCATATGTTAGCCAAATAAAGTAGATTCATTTAGTATAATACATTTTACATGCTAAATACATTATACATAGTAGGTTTACATTGAAATAGTTGGTTAGATGAAAATTGTTGCAATTTAACTCGGCCTTCCCTAATGTATGGAAAATATTGGAAGAGGGGAGTTGCACAAGTGTTTGCAAAACTTAAAGGGTGAGATCCCAAACATTGTGAAAAATGTACCATTTTGTCAAAAATAAAAACTCTTTTCATTTTTTTTTTCAAATATTGTAATATTTGAAATAATTTTAAATTAATATTAAAGTTACGCTAAATTGTTGCTCTAAGACAGCATTAGTTTTAAAATTACGCTAAATTGTTGCCCTAAGTCAGCATTAATTTTAAAATTACGCTAAATTGTTGCCCTGAGACAGCATTCAGTAGTCTCCAAGAATTTGCAATTTACAGTTATCGATATAAAAAACTACCTATAATATATGAATGCCCCCTGAGTAAGCTTACAAAAAAAAATCTCGCCAAAAATACACATTATTAACGATCACGCTATACATGTGTAGGACTTTTTATAACTGTTGATTCGACTATAAGCATCTAACAACGTACTACGTCGTAATCTGCCGTCTTCCCAACTTTTTTAATTTCTCTTCCGATTTCATCACTTTTGTTTTACGCAGGAATCAGATTCTCCTTCAAAAACGATTGACCAACCGAGCGAGACTGACACTCCAACAAAGCAAAAGACTGAGCCAGTGCGGCAACTATCAAAGACATCTGATCCTGTGGGTCCTGGAGCGAACTTCGGCCTTCGTAAAAGACGGTGTTCTGTTGAAAATAAATCATCTGACAGTTCCGCAGGGAGCACCCCTCCGGCTTCAGGTGCAAGTACTCCTCTACGCCAAGCGACAGTTATCAACAAAACTGTCAAACATCCTGATATTCCAATAATTAGAACAGACTCAACAGAATGCAAGGTTTCGGAGAAATTAGACAATGGAGTAGACGAAGACGATCAGCTTTTTGAAACAGGTGGACCGAGACAAAGCGAACACGTTGAGATTTGCCAAATGTTTTGGACTAAGAGCGTTCAAGTCAAGCCGATAATTCCATTCGATGAAGAAACGGAATTTAAACTAAACGAAAATCATAAGTATTTAAATATTAATGTTTGGGCAACTGTGCCCGGGGAAAAAGATGAAGTTTTATTAGGATATCTAAATATACCATTAGCGGCTCTATTAACTGAATGTCAAGATTCTACTGTGCCACATCACATGAAAAGATACCAGTTCCTGCCACCAGACGTCGATATTAAGTTCAGGTAATCTTTTACATTATCTGAAACTTCGCAAGCGTCTATGCATTCATCAGACAACATCAAACCTATCTAAGCTATTTTTTATAAGCATATTTTAGCGCCATATTTTCATATATGAAATAGATAATTAACAAATTTCGAATTTTCCAAATTCATCATTATCCTGAACAAAGATTACCTATAAAGAAGCCTATAAGTCGTTAATGAATTTCCAATATTTTAATTCATACCCTACGCATAAAATTAAATAGAGGTTGCAAGGTTATGAACTCCGTAAGTAATTTTCATTATCACTAACCCAAATGAATTCTTGCAGCAAAAGTCACAAGCTGGCCTCTCACGCGGGTTTCGAGCCGTGCCTGTGTTTCGGCGACGCGCTAGTATGGTGGGAGTGGGAGGGTGCAGGCGGAGCGCGCATGGCGCCGCGCGCGGCCCGCGGGCCCGCCCCGCCGCGGACACAGAAGCCCGTGCGGGCCGCGCATGACTTTGTGCGAACACACTTCCACAGGTCCACGCAGTGCGACTTTTGTAATAAGAAGGTACTTTTAACGACATTTATCTTCCATTTTCTTACATCTTAATGCCCGTACCATAGTGTGTCCCAAAGAACTTAAACATTTGAATACAGTATCATAACGTCTTTAAACCAGAAACATATTATATTTTTAATAACGCAAAGTAAAATTTTGAAATTATTATAATTTTACTCATACACTATAAATGAATCTAACCGTAAACCGAATGTATGCTGCCCAAATAATTCTAGCATATTTTCAGATCTGGCTAAAAGATGCAATGCAATGCCGAAACTGTGGCCTTTGCTGTCACAAGAAATGCGTCACCAAGTGCCAGGAGACCTCGCCCTGCGTTCCTAGACAAGATCGAGGTAAGATAATGCCTAAATGCGTCAAATTATTGTCTTCTAAGAAGACTGAATTCTTTGAGATTTCTCTACTAAGATTACTAGGGAATAAGGCGGTAGAAATAAGTATTTGACGTTAACATCTGACGCCACCTTTTTGTGCTATGATTTTTGTGTAGTTAATAATAATAAAATACTCCCGCGCTAAGGGCACTTTTTCTGTCGCGCGTGTTAACGCCTCACGTGCACCACGGACACGCATGAATTAACTCGCTGCAGTCTCTTCACGACCCGCGTGTAAGTGTTTGAAACAATTGAATGTAAGTGGCGCACATAAACATGCACGACAATAAATATAAACATGCGCGACAGTAAGTTTGCCCTCTTTGTGAATATGTGCAATGTATTTACTGTTAATTATATCATATCGTAGTCACTATGTTTTGCTATTTGCCCTATATTTATTTAATAAATGTGATCGTCATTATAACCACCTCGCACAAAAATAGGCCTCTTATTTCAAATAACTTCGCAAATTACACACAAAACAGTATATCTTTTTTTTAATTAGGAACTAATTTTAAAATAAAAGCCACAAACAGCTTTACAAAATACGTTTCACAAGCGAAGATTGACGACCTTTCATGTCTTCACTTTCTTCATTTTCCTTGCTTCAATGCCTTTTTAATTATCGCTTACAGCGATCTCTGCCAAGTTTTGGGAACCGCTTGAACTACTGCATTTCCTGAAACAACATTTATTTAGTATGACCTCACGCGATGACTTTCAACTTCCTTACCAGATGAGCTGTTGATGAGTAGATACTATTTTAAATTAAGAGCAAATAGTGTAGGGACTGTGTGCGCGCTGTAGGTAAAAAACACGTAAACATTTTCGACTCAGTTTCGATTCCACTTGGAAACACTCAAACCTTTTTTTTTACTACAATGCAAGCAAGAAAATTACCGTGCATCAAGTAATGTTCCTTAAACCCTGAAACAAGAATACACTATTATAATAACATCCATTAAATTTGTTGTTTAACTAAGTACCCTTTCGAACAGTATTTGGTTATTTCCTAGTATAAGTATTCATTTTAACGTTTGAAATTAATAATACTGAATAATAAACATTGCGAAGATACTAAAACTCCGGCCTAAACTCGCTTTTTAAATATTAGGTTCCACTTTTAGTGCAACTTTTGCAAATTTTACAGTTCAAACAAATAATACTATACGAATATAAAAATATCAATTTGTTCCCAGTTTAAAAATTCCAGCATAGTTTTCATTTAACTCCAAAAGGGCAAACTTTGTTCCGCTTTTAAACTTCGTTTGATACTTCGCCAAAATATTCGTTGGTTTGCAGTAAATGACCAGCCCGGTCGCCGACCTTCAAAAATAATACCGTTTATAACATACGAGTATTTGCTCACCAAAATACAGTTTTAGTACCAAATAAAATGTGTATGAGTACTTTTAGTCCCTTTTTATTTTAAAGCCATTAAATCATTTCGGAAAACAAAGTTGTTTTTAAGACAAATCAGAAAGCCAAAGCTTTTAAAGTCATTATTAATCGTATGAATTATGATAGGTACGTATGAAGTGATTTTCTTCATCACAAATGTGTGTCTACTTTTAATCCAAAATAATATGCGCTAAGCAGTTGAGTACATTTAGCGTTTGATTTTCATCAGCAAAAATATTAAAATTATGCACCTACTGACTACATGATGATCGTTTTTAAAACTAAAATTAAATGCGAAACCAACTTCCTCGTACGTAACAATAAGTAAATATCGGTGTATCTTACTTTCATTTGGAAGTAATTACTTTGATAACGCACATTAAAGTTAAAAGAAAGATTGCACAATAAATAACAAAGGCACACGTCAATCACACGAAGTATTCCAACAATCCGGAGGAGCAAAAGTTGGAACAATTGCGTGAACGTTGCGGTTGTAACACGGAAGGCGAGAACGCTCTACTTTACTTTGTTTTACAGTTCTAGTGCTTCAACATTGAATACTGACGTAACTGTTTGCGACACAAATAACACATTCAGGTGCACAATGTGTGAGCTTTTGCTGCTTTTGTTTTAGTACCTAATGAACAAAAGTATGTATATAAGAGATTGGTCATGATTTATGTATATACTGTGTACATTTTTTCCATTTAGATCACGTTTACCGCGTTAAAGAGTATTCAATGTGTTCTACTCGTACAGTTCTAGACCATATCTGTGACAAATTTCATCAAAATCCAGTCAATAGTTTGTGCGTAAAAGAGTAACAAATATCACAAACTTTCATCTTTACAATATGAGTAAGATTTTTGCCTCAATCGTGTTGCTATGACATCACCGACAGATCAATTGTATCAAATTAATATACAAGTCGCTTTTAAACATTGTGGTCGTATATTAGGTATCGCTTGGGAGCTTTTGTGCCTAGAAGTTTTCCACAATGTTCTCAAAGTATATATACAATTTAAGTCCAACCCGAACTGGACAAATGTTGGAGCAGTCCACCTGATGATAAGTGCTTACTGTTGCCCACGGACATCTGTAATCAACTACATATCGAACGGGAATTCTATCTTAAGTCATGCTTTGCTATTCTAAGACTAAAATACTCATCCCATGTGTAAATGAACAGTGTGGTGAATGCACTATGCATTAAAAGCAAACTCTTCACTCCTTTAACGTCCCTCACGATGGAATTACCTATAACCCTGAAGCAAATCTTGAGTGTTGTGTTATGTGATATACATCTAAAATCATCACTTAAAACTTTAGTAGTCACTTTACTTTTGAAAAATGATGATAGATATGAGTAAAACATCAAATGCTAGGAATATTGTCAAATCTTAGAAGGGAACCGAGAAATTTTGAAATGTTAACCAATTCGTGTACACGCAAATTCCTAAATCGTGCAATATACTTTTACAACCACATTAAGCAATTTAGCAGATAAGCAAGTGTGAAAAATTATGCGATTTCACAGTAGCCGCCACTACATAAATGCAATGGATACATATATTATTATACACAAGGTTGACTATACCGCAACACTATCGTAAAATTTATTATTTCTCGCATCAGGTCACTTTAAGTTGGTAACAGTTTTAGGCAATAATGTGGAATAGTCCCTTTTGTACTATTAGATTTACGAACAGATCTATACAATTATCTGTAATAACGTTTTTTACCATAAAGCATTAACTGTAACTTATACAAAGCATTTACAATAAAAAAATCACCAGAGCAAATAAATAGCTTCAAATTTTATATTTCAACATTCTACTCATACCTGCATTCATTTGTTTCGCAACCGAATTTGAAATATTTATTAATGACACACTAGTATAAGCCTAGCTAACATAGATTTCGATAAGCTAGATTGTTAAAAAAGCCGTACAGAAATGGAACACACCGTTGGGCTATGTTGATTCATATGAGGAAAAAGCATCGGAAATTCTTGTGACTCACGCAAAATATTTAAAGGTAGTTCGACCGTGTCAGCACTACTGGTACACCAATTTCTAACATATAATAATAATACTAAAAGGTAGTTCCGATATAGTGAGTATCAAAAGGTAGAGTCTTTACCTTTTGACATCTTCTACATTATGTTAAATACCTCTACTAGAGACTTTAACCAACGAGAAAATTTCCCCTAATGTTTTTGGGTCACATTCCATGTAGTATTTTCAAATTTATGTTAGGATTGTTTTCAAATGTGCATAGTGCCGCTAGGAATATTCGTTTTTAATACAGTAAAACATTAAAATATTATTCTCATACATCAGGAAGTTTGTTTTGTAAACGTTATGATTGGTCCGTTAAAACCTCGAAGTACTGGACAATACTAAATGTTTTTTTTTTATCCCATAATAAGTCGAGATTAAAGAATTAAATGTTAGCGATTATAACTCACTCATATAAGGCATTGACCTCAAAAGAACCATACGGAGAAATAAAACGATTCCTGTATATGCGTCACGCGAACGACTTTCCTTTAGCTAAGGTCGGTAATACCTTGAGATGCATGTGCTATGTATACAGGTATATCTTACCGTTACTCTAGGAAGCATCAAGTTTATTTCTAATATGGTAGCATGGTCATCAAAGTACTGACAATTTATATTGATTGTACGAATGATAAATGGAAGATACCTAAAGCATACTCCACTACGCTGTTCTAGTATACAATCGTGCTAGTTAATAAACTACCTGAACTTTTCTGATATAAGTTATCTAATATAATAATTGACATTTTATTTTATTCATTTATTGCATCCAAACTTACATCTAACATTACAGGGCACCCTATTGCGTTTGATAAGCATCATTCAAATTACTATTTATATTCTTAAATGTATTTAATAAATAATATTAAAAGTTATAAATATTTATAACATCCAACAATTAATATAGGCGCCACAGCAAAAATGCTGATAAATTTAAATGTAGATTATATATAGTCAACAGACTATGCACATTTTAGGTCAAACTTCTTAGCTTTATAAAACCACAAAATCATAAATCTTCACTTCAACCAAACAAACGTTGAACTGTTTCTGGATGAATTGAATTCCAGCAAAAATATCTGAGGTAAAAAGGTGAAAAGTCAATGACTGTACGAGGTTAAAATGCGTTTTAAATCTGTATCAGCCTACACAGTATATCTATGCGTATATCAGCGTACATAATATACATCAATTTTAAATAATTACATATTTTTCATGAGTACTAAAATTAATAACAATTCGTACAACTAATGCTTTAACTTATTCCCTTTTAAAGCATTGTAAAACTATAGTAAATCTTTAAAATTGTTACAGATCCATCTGGATTAAGTGGCCAACCGCCAGAGCTGATTATGACAGAACCAGATTCCATTGTAGACCCGGATTCAGATGACGACGAGAAACTCGAAAGAAAGGATTCCCTAGATGTACACGAAGAAGGTAAATGTTACTAACATTAATTTTGTACACATAACCGTGTTATAAAAATGTATATAAATATTCGGTAATACCTATAGATGTATGGAACTTGCTAAATTTAGACAAGCATTATTCTGATTAGATGTTTGCCATAGAGTAACTATAAAGTAGATTAGATTGATACATCATTGTAAAACCGTTCATTTAAAACCGGTATAAACACTCCAAATTTCGCAAAAAAAAAAGTATGTACACAAAGCGAAATAAAAGCCATTCGGTCAGTAGCATGAATGCAATTGTAAACATTGAACTCATAAATCAACTGTATTTTGGCACCAGTCATTCGTTGCACAATAAATTTTGCCGTTCAATTCTTTGTTAGAAACGACTCGCTTGTTATGTAAAGCGTGTTATTAAGCGCTCAAAGAAAGGTTGCATCTCTATCCTCGTAATATATACCTAGCAATAACTGTAGTATATGGGCGTGGTGACAGATGGACGGTTAAGAAGTTATAGTAAGGGCGAGATGTATATAAAGTAAAAACGACTTAGTCCTAATGGATATCTGTTTGTGACATCTTATAGAGCCCAAGTAGAAACTTAACGTAACTTCAGGAGAACAGAACGTTCTTTTACTACACTATTATAAATAGAATATATAAAAAAATAACTTCGGCGCAGAAATGACCACCTATTAGGTAGAGTGCATAAACATTATCTATTAGAAATAAAATCATACTCATAAGTTATTTTGATGCTAATTTATTTTTTTCTGTTCTTTTTGTTTCACACAGACGAACTGTTTGAATGCTGACGAACGGCGCTTATATCGCGTTTTTAATCCGGATACATCCGACACGTATCAACAAAAACATACTCAGGTTTTTCATTATTACTGTTAATTCCTAAATCTTGATGAACTCACCCCTATTTTGGGAATCCTTTGTTCGTCCGTGTTGTGTATGTTTGTTCGTCAAAGATTTATTATGCTCCGTATCCAATGTTGGCTAATTTACCATACGCTTTTCCAGATATAAGTGCAAACCCATACAAGTAGAAATGCAAGTCACGGTTTAAGTATGTCCGCTACTTATTTTTGATACTCATCAATTTACAATAAGTAACTGTGTATGAAACCCTATGAGCACATATGTTTTACTTTCCAAGTAGCAGACGATACAGCATAAATCCTCTTAGTTGCCAAAAAATCACATCTCGAATCGCGATCAAAGTGTATGATAGTATATTGATTATAGTAGTAAATATATACCACTATCCAAGTCTCGCGATTTATTGCCAAGTGTCTAGTTTTAATGAAGTTTGCCCCCATCCAAATTGTTACACCTATAAATAAAAAAGTTACGTCGTCTATATACCATCTATATACCTTTCTAAGCACTAGTCCAACCTCTATGTTATCTATGTACCTAATACAAACTCCCCTGATTCCTGACCAATTAAGAAATTCTACATTACGTACTTATAACAGTTCTAATTAACGGTCTGGTTAACGTCGTGTTCAAGGATAATGGCGTTCGTTGTGTAATTTGAAGACAATGCAATATACTTCTTGATTGTTATCGAGCATCTTGTACAAGGTTAATGCTCGTCCCCCTCTTTTGTGGACTAATGTCTGCTTATTACTTAATAACAAATATAGTCTGTCTAAAAATTATAATTACTTACACACTCACTCAGGATGATGAAAAACAATGTTATTGCTGTAATTGTAAAAAACTAGTTGTTCTAACGTTTTATTTCCTTACTTTCAAATCAAATTTAATTGTAATTAAAATTACGAGAAAGTACGAGTTTGGATTTTCTAAATGACAGTGCACAGGCATCGTAATATCAGTAAGGTAAATTGTATAATAATGTATTATATTCTACCTAAATCTGACAATGTTATTGCAGTAATATTCTAAAAAAACTAATTGTTCTAACGTTTTATTTTCTTACTTTCAAATCAAATTTAAATGTGATTGAAATAACCGGTAAGTATTGGATTGGATTTTCCAAATGGTAGTACACAGACATCGTAATATCAGTAAGGTAAATTGTATAATTATGTAATATATTCCACTTAAATCTTAATAATATCCTATTGACAAGAAGATTCAATTTCTGTAAAACCGTTTTATTACAAAAAAATCCTTGTCATTAAACCCTAATACTCGTCAAGACAAAAAATTTAGAAAAATAGGTAACAAACTGTTGATATAGATTCTGTTGTACTGGCAGGCGGGGGCGCTGTGAACGCGTTGATGGCGGGCTTGCGCCGCGCCGGCTCCGCGCACTCGCTCGCCGCTCCCAAGACCAACGCCTCATCCAGGTCCCTACCCCCATCTCCGAGCCACACACCCAGGTACCATATTCATACAGAGGCAAACCGGATGGTTGTTGACAATGACTGCCGCCTGCATCTATGATCAGTCCTAAAAAGTTAGGATATTGTCTTACCAAATTTTGGTTGGGTGTCTTATTACTGATGAAGTATATTTTAGATTAGATAGACAAGAACAAAAGCAATCGATGTATGATATGCATTAAAAAGTAGCAAAAAGCCGAACGAATAGAATGATACATAATAAATGTGAGGGTCAATGTATTATAAGTGGGACCTAATAAACGTAGATCGTTTACAGTTAACAGAGATAATGTAGATAAAAAATCTAATCAAATTTTTATTTGTTATGACTGGTATTGTATCAATAAAAATGTGCTTAGAAAAATATTAGAACACTCAGAAGTAGATAAAATGGTTAAAATTGAATAACATTTCTATTCGGGATCATGCTATTTATGTTTTTTTTTTGCTCATATCCCAGGAAATCCTTAGTATGCTTAATGGTGGTGTGACGATATAATTAGGTATATCCAATCATGTCAGTTATTTTGTGAAAAAAGCGTGGGCGTGTAGTAATTAGTAATTAACTATTTTCCTTTCTTTCTATCTTTCATCTATCTTTCTTTCTAATATAGATGTTTCTCTAATAGTAGCACGATTTAAAATCGACGTAAGAAGCGGCGTAATTTTTCAATCAGCCCTTGTGACGCAAAGGAAGCAGTCGCTGGAGTCGGGCAGCCCGTTCGGCGCGTGCGGCGCCACGTGGCTGGCGAAGGGCGGCATGAGCGAGCTGCTGCGGCCGGTGCTGAGCTGCGCGCTGCCGCCCGACGCGCTCCTAGCGGCCGCCAGGGAGTCCGCTCCTGAGCTCGCTGCCAGGCTCTCTGCTTCACAGATACATGAGATGGTAAGGACCTAAAGTTTCACGATTTTAACTGACGTCCCATACGTATTCGTCATATTATATTTTTTGCGAGTGTTATTTTAGCAGGAATACGTAAATTTCGCCCAGTTATGGTAACTATGTAGATTAGTGCAACCTGATATAACTAAACGATATTATTAATGCGGGGTAGTTATGACATGTTAGAAATAAAACTTAAAACGCTTTCTATACTCATAGCCCCACACTAGGATTCTGCTCCGTCGTGAGTACCATACACACACAAAGACGAATACAAAAACACCCACAACCAGAATAGAATCTAAAGTCATCATTCAGATGTCTGTCTGGCCGGAGATCTGTCTGGCCGGAGATCGAACCCGAAACCCACTGCATGTCAGATAGGCATCGCGACCGCTCCACCACGCGAGTCGTTAAATATAGTGCACATATTTAGTTTATCTAGTTCACTTAACTTTCACTAAAATCCGTGATTTGTATGCAGCGGCCAAGAGTGATGAGCTAGAATGTATATTCTATTATTATATCTCTTTATGATACAACTGGTCATGGCTTACTCAGAAACAGACGACCTGTGTAACTTGCGGTTCCATGACATAAAAATTAGTTCCAGCTGCTATGTTGTCATACATTTGGTCACAACTTATTTAATGACAGGTGCAAATATACAAGCATCTGCATATATATTAGGTAGATCTAGG
>DWLI01002658.1:0-12859 GCA_018249915.1 Cecropterus dorantes dorantes
AAATCAAACAAACATTACGTGATGTTATATAGCCTATAGCCTTCCACAATAAATGGATTATTCAATACAAAAATATATTTTTTAATTCGAACCAGTAGTTTCTGAGAGTAGCTAACAACCAAACAAACTCTACTGCTTTATAATATATAATATAGTATAGAAGTATAGATATGTCTGTTTACTATCGTGATATATTGTTATTGTTATATTAGATTATAGAAGCACTAGTATAAAGGTAAAGGCTTAATAGTATTTAGTGTTAATAGTTTTGTACTGTTGATAAAGGATTTCCTCCACTTTACATCCTTTTGTAAATGTTAAAGAAAAATCTTAATTTTCTTACACCGTTAAACAGTGAGTAAGTGACATTAATAACAGATATTTGGCTATATAACCTTATATATTTATACACATTATATATATAATCTTTAAAATTACAATGACATA
Organism: Cecropterus dorantes dorantes; assembly: GCA_018249915.1. Taxonomy (NCBI): domain Eukaryota; kingdom Metazoa; phylum Arthropoda; class Insecta; order Lepidoptera; family Hesperiidae; genus Cecropterus; species Cecropterus dorantes. The sequence goes on from DWLI01002658.1 coordinate 448, forward strand.
ACTGTAATATCATGTATTGATATTTCATTATTATAACTCTTTTAAAGTAGACCAATATGTTTAATGTAAACAAGACCTGGACCAATGAAATAAAGCTATTTTACCTGTTATAATCGAAACTTCTCAATCTAAACTGAAAGGTTGAGATCCCAAACATTGTGATACATGTAGTAACATTTGTCAAAATAAAAACTTTTATCATTTTTTACTTTACTGTAAGTGGATTAATTGTAATTTAATTAATAAAACTCATATTTTTAAACTGTAAAATATTTTTAACCCCACCTGTACTCTGGTATGGGCAGCTGTTTCCCATGCGTACGAGGAAGTAGACCTCCGCTCCAAATTTTATCTTCATAGCCATATCTTCTCACTAATCTAGGCTTGTCTGCATGGTACTGATGTAGTGTTCTAAAAAATAAGAACATTTAATACAAACCATAGTTTTTCAAAAAACGTATACAACGGTAAAAAAATGATCAATTATTACCTCACGGAATTTATAGTTGGTCGCCATAGTGTTCTTAATATAGAAGATCCTAGCCACTCCATTTGTTTTATATAAATTTTCAATTTTAATATATATTTTTCATTCAATAATTTTAACCTCTATCCAAATCGCACAAGTGGACGTCAACGTCAATGTTATTTATGTGCTATTGTCAACATTTCCGTCAAATGTGTATCAAAATTTTTATGTGTGTTAATTTACTAGTTAACCATTTCAAAGGAAAAAAATAATTGACTAAGCTCAATTTAATGCAATAATGCGCTTTTTGTTATAAACATCAAACATTGCTGACATTATGTTACCTAATTTGTATGTTCACACTGTCAACAATGTAAAGGAATGCTATTATTGATTTTAACAGATAGGTATAATACATAAATTATGTATTTCATCTCATTGCTTTTACAATTCCTTTATAAATGTCAAATCTCAATATTTGTAAAAGGGGATTAGTAGTTTTCGATTCGCGTATATTAAATTAATTTTTACAATGTAAAATTATAACCTACTTAAATTCACTCCGAGACTCTGAATTTAAAAAAATGTAATTCTGAGTACGAGATAGATCCGTTTACATTTTGTTTTATTTACTCTATAATGATGCAAAAAATAACTATTTTGTTTTATCTGTGAGATCTGATAATATGACTTAAAACCAAACAAAATGGCTGACCTGCTTTGAAATTTTGTTGAAATTTGTGAGGGAAAAAGATAATTATCAAAAGTATGTATCAGTCTTATTTAAAAGTATTCGTAAATGTAATTAGATTGTTATTGTTATTTCAATTAACAAAATATTGACGCGATGGTGTTTAAACGCTATAATACAAGAGAGTCGCGCCACTGCGCGCATTTACGTTGTTTGTTTACTTCATGATATAACATTACCTATTTACTTGACTTCACGTAAACAACTTGAAAGTTTTGTTTTGTGTTCTTATTACAAATTTGTGCTACATGAAACTGTATATATACAAAAAGGTGTTCGTATTCATCAAAACAGGGCTTTATTTCCAGATACATATAAAAATATGTCTAAGAAGGATTCAAATGATCGCAATGAAAGGAAGTTGGATTCGAGTGATTATGAAAATCTTATATCGCAACACAGTATATTTGAATCATCCAGATCTAAGCACCAGGAACTGCCCAGTTTTCCGGGTTTCTCCAATGCTGAGACACAAACTAAACCGAGTGATATAAAGAGCGGGCAGGGAGTGCAGTCCGGACTGGGAGCTTGGCATTACAATCCCTGGTGGATGTTAGCTAGCACCTCACGGAGCGTTCCCTCTCAGGACGACTTTTCAGAGAACAGTGATCAAACGAAAGTAAAACAGGAGCCTAGTGGCGCGGGCACTCCCGACCACGATCCATTGCACACGGAGATCGAACAGTATCAAACAGCAACCCCTCCGGCCGGCTTGGACTCCTTCTGCGACGATTGTTCAGACCCGTTCTGCGACTCCAGCATAGCCATATGTCGCAAGCTCTTTCACTGCCCGCATTGTCGAAAAAGCTACCCCACCATCCTTGAGTTCAACACCCACTTGACCGGCGTGCATCCAGCCCAAAAGCCCTTCAGATGTCAAATCTGTTTGGAACCATTCCACAAGAAATCACACTTACGAAGGCATTTAGACTCAAGTCACACCCGTAAGGATGTAAACAAGTGTACCGTCTGTTCAAAGTACATAAAAGATAAAAGTAATCTACGTAAGCACATGCAAGTACACACTGGACGGGTACCTCAGAAGCAATTCAAATGTGACCTATGTAACAACAAACGGTACATGTCATTGGACAGACTGAACAACCACAAGTTGGTGTGTACAGGGGAGAAGGAGTTGAAATACTGTGACATGTGCACAAAGGTGTTTGACAATTCTAGATCATTGAACAGTCACAAGAAAGTACATGCCAGGGAATTGAAGTGTGATAATTGTGGTGAACAACTGCGCTCATTAGAGCAGTTCACGAACCACAAACTTATCTGTCAAGGTGTAACATCTGATGCCGGGAGCAGCCAGGGTGGACAAGTGAGTGCTGCCGCTACTTCCATGAACAGATGCTGCACGCAACCGGGACTTTGTGAGCATGACAAACCTGCCTACTTGAACATACCTGGCTATGCTACGGGCCGAGTGCTGGATGCAACACTTTCATCTTTAAAGTCTGAGATGAACTGATGAAATGTTACAATTATTTAGGTTAACTTTAATTAAGGTTTTATTGATTTCATTTTTTACAGATTACCAAATAGTTAAATCAATGACAGTAATAATTTTCACAATTGAGAATTTCACAAGACTGATGCAAATATCCCGCCTCACGACTTGCTTTATTATTACCATTTAAATTTAAGCAGTAGGGAGTAAGTTACAGCTAGAATAAGCATCATAGTGATTTGAGCACATACTTGTAATGAGAACATAATATTGGAGAACCCATGTATTTTATGACCACTTTATATTTGTGAAGTATGAATCACAAGAGTATGCTCAAATTGTTATTATCTTTTAATTTCATTACTTAAAATCAGTACACATAAGATTTCCACAAAATCAGCTTTACTTATTGTAAATCAGACCATACCACCATATTGTAAATTTAATACAGATACATTATTTATTATTATTTGAATATAACAATGCCTTGACTGATTTAGAATAATAATTATTAGTGTGCAGTATTACATTAAACATTTTTTATTTTTCTATTTTGGAAAATTGTAAGAGCTATATTTTTTTTATAATTTTTAGGGTATATTTTAGAGTACCTAAGTTTTATATACAATTAAGTGGTCGGTGGAGGCTGTACGCGAGGCACATTCTATTTTCCAGTGCTCTCATGTACATCACACTCCAAAGACAAATATAAATGTAGGAGCATTTGCATACTAAGTGTATTTCAAATATTTTAAGACAACTTTTATATAATTATGGGACTTTCCGTTTCATGACATTAGATCTAAGCAACCTTTGAAAAGTGCAATGACCATTGGCTTAGCCTGGAGCATGTTATGATTATAAATTTTTTGTTGAATTATGAACTCAAAATATTTATTCGTGAAGTGTTATACACTGAATATTATCACTCATATCCATAGGATTATTATTTAAGGTCCTGTTACATATTGAAATGAAAAACTATAGACAATTATTTTTTTATTTGTTAAAAGATTTTTTTTATATATTTTTACACTTCATATTGTCTTCTCATTAATGAAATTATGCATGGAAATATTATTTTATTTTTATTTTTCTACCATCAGATGTAATAGGACCTCAATGTTTATTGTAGTAGCTAATATTAATACATTATTGCAATATATAAATCATGTTATTGAGGCTATGTTAAGGCTTTGAAGCCTTATTATATTATGTACTACTATGTACAAGCAATGAATGTGCATTCGAGCACTTCTACAATGATATATTTGGTTATATTTTTTATTTATTGAAGTTAGTTGAAAAATCAATCTGAGGCTTTTATGTTCATATTTTTCATATTTAATGCTAATTGTTGCTATTTACATTTGTTTTAATACATAAACTCGTTTATTTTTATGACCTTTAGGTTTAATAAAAGTAGTTATAACCCGTAATTATTAATTTAAATATGTTTAATATTGTGGGTATATTTTATTGTTAGAGACCCAACTGTTTCGAATTTGAATTTTCATTAGTAGGGATAAAGATTTTTAACTTACATTTTCAAAAATATTTTTTTCATAATAATGATAAAATTTTGATTATATTGTTTTGATCTAAATGTGTCGTATAGTGCTTTCGTGCGTTAAATTAGAACCGAGACAATAAATACCGAGTATTCGCTCAATGAACATTGCATGATAGAGCTAGATTCTATCTATTTATCATTCATGTGTCAAGAAATATTGTATCATGAAATTGGCGTAGTTTTCGGTATTTCCCCTGTAAATCATTATTTTATATGAAAATATTTGCTTATTGAGCTAATATCTGTTTTCAGAATTGATATATTTGAAGTTAAATAGAAATAATGTTAATCTTTACAGCTCAATTGTGATGGGCTAATAATATATATTTTACACATCATATTGCCTGTCTTAATATTCTGTTCACAAGTAACTTGTGATACTTAATTCAAAAGCCTAATTAAATTATGAAGAGTCAGTTTTTTTACTATTACAAAAATTACTTATTATAATTCTTATTCTAAAGCCTAATAAATATGCATAAAAACATTATTTCTATTTTCATCTGTTCACATGATTTCAAAGGTGCATTGCTTAGTTTTTAGGACTTCTCTGATTTTATTTTCAGTAATGTCTGTAACAGACTTCCAAGAATTATGGATAAAATACTAGTAATGCTCCTGTATGTACCCTCATTTAAATAAAACTTGCATGAAATATATTCTGCTATAAATTTTGTACCTGATGGTATAGTTAACGGTTTTCTTTTTTATAAGTAGTTTTAGTTGATAAGATCATTATTTTATATATTATTTATAGCAACATTGCAGTCCTCGAATCAATTTGTTGAGCAAATTCACAAGAACATTATCCAAAAAATTACTAAGGACGAAGATTTGAAATATGTAGTTCGACAAGGCTGTATGTGGACAGTCTCGTAAACGAATAGGTATAACATCACTAAGTACGTTTGTTTGTTTTTTTTTTTTTTAAACAAAATGAAATCATATTATTACCCTTTTCTTAAAAACGGCGCATTTTAATATCTACGTTCAGATCCTTGTCGATCTATACATATAATCCCACCAATTTCTTAAAATTTTGTTAAGTCTGACTTTTAAAAGAATTTTCTGTACATTTTTAGCACCATGCCTAATGTATTAAGGGTAGTTAGTTAACACAAGCAGCTTGTTGGTGTATGAGCAAGCAGTTAAATATTATATACCTATCTACATTTATATTAACATTGTTTAAGTTGCACATCAATCATACTTCACATAATTTTAAGGTTATCAATATTGTTATTTATATTATGATACATTCAGCAAAATTGTTCACATACCTAAATTGTAAACGCATCTGTCGATGCATTTTATATTAATTCTGATGAGATGAGTATTTATTCCGTAATTATTCATGAATGCACAATGAATTATAATATATTAAATGATATCATTGCCGCTAAACCAGCACCTAGTACAAAACAAATTAATGTATAATTATTTTAATTCGACTTTTATAACCACAATTTGTATAAATTTGACATAAATAGGAATGCAAAGAAATGTAACACATATTTTGAATTCTCTGTAGGTATTTAGCGCGGTGTATTAAGTTTAAATGCACCTAGGGTTAAGAAAAAATGTGTTCATATGAATTTAGTTATTAATACATAGGATATAGTTTATCTCTATAACAGTAGCATATTAGACTGTAAAACAGTGCAATTTCCGCTAATATTTAAAGCTTATATAAGTTTTTCATTAAAACGTGTATCTATCCCTCCTTTAATTCCATGGATGTAACCGTATACGCCAAATTTACTGCATCTTTATATTTCAAACCTGTTTTGGGAGCAATTGTGTAAACGGGCTGCTACCTCTGTTACCTAAAGTAATTGCTTTACATTTTAAACGTAGGGGCTAGCTACCCAATTTTAAGGTATTGTAATATGAAAATAGCGTATCTATGCATAACTGTCACGAATAAACAAGTTAATTTCCGTTATGAAAGTGTTCTTATTTCGACCCCAGATATTGCATAAATGTCCTCAGGGTTTTTTGCTGTCTAGAAAATTAATAAAACGAATGTTTTCAATGTAATGTAACAAAAAAATAGCGACATTCAAATATGGCGCCTAGTGTTGATCATATACGTGAACCTGACTATAACATTGACTATTGAGGGCGATACAAACCTACCCTACAGCAATTACGACACTGCTTCTAAGGTATTAAACCGCCATAAAGTGAATAAATATTCAGATGCCTGCTACGAAAAACGAACATACCGTACATTATCATTATTAGTAATGAATTACATTGCAGTAAGGATTGACTGATGTATGATTTAACAATAGATTATATGCACTCAAACCTAATTAAATTGCAAATATATATTTTTATCGCAATTAATCCTGTATTATGTAATTTAATCTACAATAAACTACCATATAATGGAATTGTAATCCCATGTAAATAAATAAAACAAAGGTAAAAATTAAGTAAGTTTATTTGTTAACTTATTATATAACCACTCTTCCTCTCTTAGTTGAGGCTTTAACCACCTTTGCTTTTTTCTCCTTCTTCTTTTTCATTATGTTCTCCTTCCTCTTCTTCTGTCTGTCCTCTTTCTTCTGCTCTACATTCTTTATTCTATTATCCCACTGCTTCTTACTTACTTTCTTCTTTTGTTCCTGAAAATTATATTTAGTGAGTAAAATAGTCAAAATAAAGTTGGGTGAGCTACAAAGGTATTTGGTCAAATTAAAAAATAAAAAAAAAACTTTAGTAGGGACAAAGGCAAGGTTAGGGATTAGTCGAGAATACACTATTAACGTTCTGTATGTGTTAACCATTAACTAAAATGCCTTTGAGTAAAATAGGTCTTAGTCATTTCCAGCCAAAATTGTATTATATTTAAAGTAAAACATCATCCTACTTGTCTCTTAATGGACTTCTTTAAAAGTGTTGGATCATCTTTGATCTTTTGTCCCTCGGCTTTCTGTAAAGTATTCTTCCATAGGATTTTCTCCTTCATCTCCTTCACTTTATCAGTGTCCCCAGACTCTGCCAGTTGCTGGAATTTCTCTTCCTGTTGTTTAATATTTTCAAGTATTTTCTTTGGATCCTTATGTTCTTTAGGTTTTTTATCTAAAAATAATATAAACAATCTCAATCATAATTACAATAGTAATATAAAATATTTAGTACTCCGTCCTTTTATCTATTGCATAATAAAATAGAAGTATATTTTGTCAGGTCATAGCACCAGGTCAGTTAAACCAGGGAGGTACACCACTGCCACAACTACTTCTAGTGTGAAACAGTTGTGTTTCAGTAGAAGGTCGTGGTTGCCACTCATTAATATATGATGCAACCATAATATGGTCCTCCTGAGTAGCAGCGCATCCTTGGTCGATTTCAGATAGAACTCCTATTCCATATGAAGTTGCTTACAGCTGTCCATGGGTAGCCCTACCCTCTTACCATCGGATGGACTGCACGCTCATTTACTACTTCAATGTAATTAAAAAAATGAAGCTCACCTTTACCAACTTTAGCAAAATCAAATTTAGAAAAGACAAGTTTGCCTTCAGTGTTAAATATAGGCTTTGCCAAAGTAACATTTGCCTTCTCTTTAACTTTTTCTTTTGTGTCCTCTGCGTCAACTTGTTCAGTGGCTCCCTTTACTCTAGTTTTGTTTGTGTTAAGCCTGTCTCTTTTCTTTATCTTTTTATTAAGTTTGCTACTTAAGCTCTTCTTAACCAGCTTATTTTTTAGATTGAATTTATTTTGAGATTTAATTTTCTCTAATTTCTCTTCTAGTTCCGCAATGCTGCGGGCTCTCTGCGGTAACTCTTTTTCTTCATTCTGTTTAGAACTACTAGTCATTTCAAAGTCCTGGTTCTCGTCACCTGAAAAATATATATCCTTAACATATATTGTATTTATGAAAAATGATTTATATAATTTTTTTGAGTTTCTTTTACTACTGATCAGTCAGCACTTGTTTTTAAGTTCATTCTTTACATTTACTAATATAGATCTTAATTGCTATGTGAGTGGTTAAATTTGTGCACAACATATAAAGAAGCCTATTTAATCGATGCTACACTGCTGTAATACATTAAAAATGTCTGATAACAACTGCAGGTATAATTACCCTATAACTTTCCAAATTTTTGCCAAACAATTTATTCTTACCTTTTCTTACAGGGAGCGACATAACCGAAAAGATATTCTTTAAAAAGTTAATTTCCTTCAGGAGTCCATTTTTTATATGTTTGTTTTTTAAAGGTTTTTTGTTTAAAGCCATTTTTGATGGCATTTAAATCTATAACCTCGATATCAGAACGAACTACAATTATCCAGTAAATGGATAGATTACTGGCACCACAAAAATATTATAACTTTATAATCATTTAGTTAGTAGATTATTTTTTTGAGTTAGAAAATATATAAATAAGTACGACACGAGTTTTCGAACCAAGCAGTTCGAATAAAATTAAGGTTATGTTTATTTGGAAAACATGACATTGACAGTAAATAACACATGTTTATTTATTTAAATTTTTATCTTCTATCCAAAATAAATACATCAAAGAGCCAATACAATACCCTCGTTGTAATTAAATGATATTTTTATAAAATATTATCTTTCATTAGGGAAACACTGATACATTGGTGTAAATATTTTAAAAGTTAAAAATCGGTTCAATAGTAGTTCAAAAAATTCGCCGAGATAGGATCGGAAGAGAAAAAATAATAATAAAATTTACCAAGACCTTATAGATACGAAAGATGACGTAGAGATTAATCTCTTTAAGCAAAGGATAATTCAATCTGTTCTAGAGGAGCAATTTCCCCGGGCTGCGCCAAATGCAACGAACGGGGAACCAAGTAACACTTTAAGGGGCTAGTATGTATCCTCCTTGATTTATCTGATTGTCGTCTGTCATGTTACCTTCATGCTTTATGTATAGTCTATGGTATATGTCAATTGCCAATAACTGTCAAAAACTCGCGGTCATATCGCGGTTGGCATGATTTTTGTTTAAAGTTTAGTTTTATTTCATTGTGATTTAATTACTTTTCAAAATAGTGTGAACTCTAAGTGTACAAAGTTGAAGTACAAAATAATTGCATTAAAATGTCGCAGCAAGACATTTCTTGTGGTTTGGAATACATTACCACGCCGGATTTGCAGTCGTCTTTAACAGAAGCGTTACGATGTAATTACTCGTTTATAGTAACTTCGGTTATTCATCCACGTTTCCGACGGCATCATATTCGGAATGCTAGTGCCATTGGTGGGTTTACCCGGTCGGATATGATATTATCGCCTCAAGACTGGACGAGTCGATTAGTTGCGAAGCTTTCGCCGTACATAAACGTGGATTCCCAATCACCGATAGTTCGTCAGCGACATGAGGATTGTTTGAATGAAGAACTCTTCTACTGCCGTGGCCTGGGAGTGCCGGCCATCATGCTGTCCTTACACTCACGAGAGACTCATAATCTGTCTCGAATACTGCTATCATATTTTGAAACAAGGTTAGTACTATAGAAACCATTATTAAACCACGAAAAAACCACCCACATAATACTGTCAGTCATGTCGACCTGTTATGAATAAATAATAATTTGAATTAGATTTGATATCTTATTATGATAATAATTTCTACAGGTTAACCATTATAATACAAAACAAATGGAACTATAAAGTAGTTATAACTTATAAACCGAGATAAAGGTGTAGGATTAGTAATAAATTCTTATGTGTACCAAGCCCTAAAATTCCCATGATCATAGTTACAATTTACTTACATATTTGTTTGATATTTAATCTGTTATAATCCAAATCCTTTATGTTTCAGCCACCATCCCTCACTAGTATGGGCATGTGTACCAATGGTGTGCAGCAGAACAGTCCGGCAAGCTACAGAAGACAGCAATGACAATGAGGATGCATACAACGAGACATGGCACTGGTGGTCAAAGTTTCACGAACGTTTGAACTGGGATAAAAGAGTCGGTGTGGTACTACAGGTCTCAGCTGACCTGCCTTCGTACGAAACACTTAAGAGGTGGCTGGGCGAACCAGTCAAGGCCATTATTATTCCTACACATGTCTTCCATAACAACAAAAAGGGGTAAGAAATTCATTTGCATATCAATGTCTAATATTTAATGTGCTTATAGTTATTGTTATGTTCAATATTATTAATGTAAACCTTGTACAAATATGTCAGTGATAATTACATTATGAAACAAGCAAATTAAAGTTGGGCTAACTGCATACTATATCATTAACAAATAGATAGTTAATGCTAGTCTATTATGTTACAAAACCCTTTTCGTATTAAAACATTTTTCAAAGTAATGTAATGTAAAGCTTTCAGTTATTAGTTTGTTAGCCTTGCTCTGCTACCTCATTAATAAAAAAGGTGTGGCTACGTCCCGCTACTCATCAACAAGATGACGTCACCGTATTATGAAACACGCTATCGGAGTTTTCTCAACATCCTGCATATATACAAGTTCCAAACAGAAACTGTCGGAGCACGGCCGCTCCCCAGGCATGATCACCTAGCCTGGCGGGAGATCTCCCTTTGCCATAGAGGTTACATAACTATAAATTGCAAAATCTTTCAATGAAGATGATGGATTTTAGTAAAATAAAGTCAAATGGGACTATGAAAACATTTCAATCCTATGAATTTGATGGTTTTGGTTTGATTGATTTTAAACATACACAGATTTTAAAATTATTGTTATTGTCTCTCCTGAAAAGTTACCAAATATCGACAATATGTCTATGCATTTTCTCAGCCCTCAAAACCATCTTATTCTCAAATGTATGAGATGACATACAGTACTTTCATGACTAATCTTTATCATCTTGCATATGGCCGACTTTTTTGTCCAGCTATCAGTATAGCCATGTGAAAACATTGCAATTACTTACAGATATCCTGTGCTATCCCGAGCGCATCAGCAGCTAGTAGTGAGTATGGTGGAACATGATGCTCAGGTGATCATCAGTGGAGCACGAAGGTCCAACATTGAATACTATTTGCAATACATGTACAGGTTGTGGAAAAGGAAACCACATATAGCTGATGATCCAATGCTGTGTTATGCTAGAGGGTAATTATCATTGACTTTTTATTTTTGATTAAATACAATAAATAAATAAATTAAGACTTGAAAAATTTTAGAAAATGAATCTGGTTCTGCTCTGCAACAGTGCCTACCTTGCTTATTTAAAATGAACCCGGGTATCAGGTATTATCGTGGAATGAAGGATAAATGAGATCTTCTTCTCTCTTCTCTGCTCTGATGACTTAATCTTATAAATTTAATATCGAGTAGTTACTACATCTATTTCTATATAATTGTAAAATGTTACCAATATATTAATTAAAAAGATCAAATTTATTCCTGCAGGTGGGAAGACTATTTACAAACACCACTTCAACCTCTGGCTGACAACTTAGACACTCATACCTATAACGTTTTTGAAAAAGACCCTGTTAAATATGATCAATACCAAAAAGCAATCATATTAGCACTGGGTGACTTGAAGCGGAAGAGAACAAGCACCAAGTCACGAGAAATTGTACGTAAAATAATTCTTATTTCATGTCCATTTAAGCATACTGTCTTGTTTTTACATTGACATTCTTCTACATACTTCTTTAATCACATCTTTAGAATAATATAAATGGGGCACAGGTAAACAATAACAATGAAGAAAGCAAGACGAAAAACACACCAGAAGGCGAAGAGATTAAACAAGAGAATAACAATAATGTTAATGAAACTGATACAATAACTGTGATGGTGTTAGGTGCTGGGCGCGGGCCACTTGTAAGGGCGACGTTAAATGCAGCTGATATGACAAATACCAAAGTGAAGGTAATGAATCATAACCTAAATGTATATTTTTGTCATACAATGATGTCACTATTGTAATAGACATTTACAATAGAAAAAAATAGGCATTTAATACATTTGCTTTGTAACATTATTTTGTATTGACCTAGTAGAAATTTACCTTAAACTACTAAAAAAAATATATTTGAAGGTGTAACTTTTTAAAACAGAGAAAACACCACTGTTTCACCTATTTACACTATATGAATGCTTACCAATACTTTTGCAGTCAATGTAGTGGCTTTCGATTGTGAAAAGTATATTAAGATAGAGCATACAAATACA
>DWLI01002659.1:0-12859 GCA_018249915.1 Cecropterus dorantes dorantes
TTTCAGAAAAATCAGTGGTGCGTGCCTGGGATTCGAACCTCGGTACCCTCGATTGAAGGGCCAAGTTTCAACCATTAAGCTAAATATGATTATATATGACCAAATACACATATCGAGGATAGGGTATATTTCTGTTCTGGGTCTGTGTGTTTGTGTAATCTTTTTCGAGTGGCCATAGCTTCAGCTTCCCCTCGAGAACGAAAAAAACGTATTACAACGCTAAGAAAACAGCAAGGCGAGCTACTTTCTAGGATATTCCTGCTTACACTTTCAAAAAAGATCAAAAAGAATTTTCGAATAAAGACGGCGGCATAATAGAAACTCTTACATCGCAAATGACGATACGTCTGGATTCCTCTTTGTTACATACAAGCAAAAAGTAATAAAAAAATCTGTCACGGAACGCCTGACAGATGTGAAATATGGTGTTTGTTCAAGTAATATGAATAAAGACAAGATTACAACAGGAACTAAATATAAAGCATACAAAAAAAATTAAATATGACGATTTTTTTACAGAAAATGATGACTATCTAATATATAAAATTCTCGTGTCACAGTTTTCGTTGCCATAATCCTCCGAAACGGCTTGACCGATTTTGATGAATTTTTTTGTGCTTGTCCGGTATCTATTAGAATCGACATCTATTTTTCATCCCCCTAAATGTTAGGGGTAGTACAACCCTAATTTATTTTTTATTTTTTAGACAATGTTTCATTTCTATTTTTTTCTGATACAACATACAAAAATACATACAATACTTAATTTTCACCTTTCTACGATCAACCCTTATTTTTTAATAGCCATCTTAGTAATTTAATAATTTTTCCTTTCCGGTCGAGGGTCAGCTAGTATTAATTAAGTAAGAAAATAATTGAAAATGATCTAGAAAATTCCAATGAATTAAAAATGAACATCGCAAAACAACTCCATTAGATTTAGAAAATCAATAACATGATCATAAATAAAAAAAGCAGTAACGAGATAAGGTGATAAAGGGGCATTATTTTTATGTAGTAGAGTTAAGAAACAATAGGATATAAACTTGACTGATAAGGAAATGAATGTGCGTCGTTTACTTCGTAAAATGTAAACAAATATCATACGAGATCTTAATTCGAAATGCATTTTGAAAACATGCTGAAGATCATATCGCATGCGGTATCTTGGGAAAAGATCTAAATTCGTATAATAATTTTATTTTTTTTAATTTTCAGATAGCGTCGTCATGCTTGCTGCTGAGAGATTCCAACTATAAAAATTGGTTTGAAGGATCTAAAAAAAATAAGGTAAGAAATTGATGTTCACTGTGACAAAAGTCTCATCCTTCGGGATATAAGGAAAATAACACAAAAGCCTATCCACTGTCCGGCCAGATACAAGAGCAAAATATATTCTGCACAATTAGTGACACGATAAATGTATAGAAACACGCACACGTATATATTAAACAGAAGTTTCATGTACAAGTTTTACACTATAATTAATTTTAAACGCAAATTGAATTGCTTACAGAAACATACGTTATACTAACTTTATAATCCTCGTAATGTTAATTAAAACATTTGTTGCTTTGTTGCATTTCTAAGCGAATTACGTCGGTCAACACGCCGACTGTAAATTAGGTAATAATGTAGGAATTTCGATATTTAATTCATATTTCTTTGTGTGGTGACTGCGATAGTTTTATAAGGAACCAATCGCGGTCGATGACGACCTTCAGCCAATCCAAGGCCACTAGACCCCACGTGGCACTGATCTTATTACCTATCCGCTGTTGTATTTTTTATCAATTTTACGTTACATGAGCTTATAAATTGCTTATAGTAATATCAAGGTGAAATAAAAAACGGTAACACGCGATTCAATAATGCCACTTACAAAAAATTACGTGGCATAGACCTGGATTACAATGATATCATCACTCGTGAACAAAAGTTTGCAAAAAAGTTTATTCACTCTAAACGATTACACCGGTAATATTTCTCGAAATCGATTTAACTACACATACAAAGTGTGTAGCTTGGAACAAGAGAAGCTGGGCTTAGAGATTAATAAGTTGGTTATTGTTGGCGATAGCGTGTAGCATAGTTTATGTACATTGCAACCGGTGAACAATGCAACGTTGGGCACGGTGAAAAGATGGATAGGTTAAAACTAGTGTCAAAATTGCATGCATACATGCTACAAAGGGCACATTGAAGTGTAGATTCAGTTTGTTATCATTGGCGATTTGAAAACATCCGACAAAGATCGATCATTGACCCGTATCCGCCTCCACCGTGTGTTATTTGGGCAACGTGCTAATAAGTATACGCCATAGTTTAGGTTTTCGTCAGTCGTGGAGATGACGGTGCTTAGCAAAGACATATGTGTGGATCCAAACTTATATCTTAATCTTGAAGCTGTCGTAAATATGAAATACAAAGTCAAACTAATTTCAGCCTTAATTAAAACATTTTGGACATTAAACAAATGTGTCTGGGTCAATGACACTGAAGGATCGGGTACCAAAGTGAGTCGTCACTGACTCGTCAGTGGCCGTGAGACTCATAAAACATTGTACACATTAAATCTTCGTGCATAACGGTCATGACAAGAATTCCAGTTGGGTTAATGTGCAAAATAAGTTTGGTATGTCAGTGGCATGTGCTTACTGACGTCAAACACGTAGTTCGAATACTAAAGGTGTAAGTGGCACAAACGCGTGGTCCATAGCCATTTGAGATTTTACACAATGACATGCTTAATTCTTCTACGAAACCAATCAAGTGTGAGTAACTTGTAAATACCATATCGTCGCTTATATAACAATACCGCGCAAGTGATATTTGGTGAATTCTCAGGAGAGCCCAAAAAAATGTATTTTGCTTGAAATACTTCGGACAAAATATATAGATTTTAGTATCTACTGAAAAGTTACTAAATATCACTTGCGAGGTATTGTAACTGTATATTTTGTATGAAATTCTTCAGACAAAAAATACAGTTTCTTATCTTGAATGAAAAGTTACCGAATAAATAAAAAATATACAAAATGGACGATTTTATTTCCGTTAGTTGAAAATAAGGAGTGCAAGAAACTACCGATTCAGTAGTCCGGTAGTCATAGTACTACTCACTCTATTGCATTAATTAGCAAGCCGTCAATGTCCGCGAGTTCGAACCACCTGTCCAGCTCCGTTCATTGTCACATGAGAAACGCTTAACATGTCTTCCAGTCTGGAAGACCACTCCTAATTTTAAATACGAAAGTCTATTTGTTATTCAATATGCGGACATGTCGTCATGTATGTAATATTTATGATGCGTTTCAGCTGTTTACGAATACGAAATTACCATATTTAGTTATACGCTATAAGGAAACACATTTATGAAAAAGGTTGGTATAATAATACTATACTATACTGATATGCGTGCGGCTGCACCACCAGTCGCCTATTTCATTTATCGGAACTACAGAACCCAGGGGGAAAGGGGATATTAAAGGGACCATGTATAGTCCTTTAAAGCAGTAAAGTAGGTAAAATGATAAAATATTAATTTTTCTCGTACCTACCCACATAACTAGTGAATAACAGAAAATAAAGTCAGGTCCAACTTCCATTTAACGCTAATCAATTCTTATAGAGTATTCATACACCACCTATTAATATGGAAATCAAGTCATGGTTTACGGTAAATCATTAAATATTTACTTTGCAATTTGTCGATAATAGATTCGTAGTGAAAATTGTTTCCGATAAGATGAGAATAGGGTTGCAAATGACACGAAGGACACATCGCAAATATTATTCTTAGCTGGATATAAGTTTTCGAAAAAAAAAAACAAAATTCAAACAAAATACCCGACTGCTCAATAACAATTATTTAAGTAGGAAGAAAAAATTAGAATCCTTAAAAGTTTTTTTTTTCTTTCTAAAATTTAGTTTTATTACCTATGTTACATGAACGTGTTGTCTTAAGCTAATTTGTTGCAAACAAAATCAAACCCAGAGAAAACATGATACCGCAATTTAAACACGGTAAATATTTTTGCATCATCAGGGTACTTGTAAATTTGCTTACGTTGCAAAAATTGGAATATAATGCATTGCCTCTTGCGGGCCGTAAATATCTTTTTGGGAGAAATTATTTTTTTAAGTTCATTACAAACTGTCTTCTTTGGAGAATTACGGAATACTGTTTCAAGTTGGCCTAACACGTTGTACGTAACACTCCAGTTAAACTTTGTACCTCACGTGCGTGTAAGCATTGCGAAAAGTTAAAACTCACCTCGGTAACTTATGCGAATAAATGTAACTAAACTATCACTTATCGACTATCACAGCCACTTGGTAAAAATGTAAAAGTTTTTTATTTGGATATGATGAATACGCGCCACACATGCGTATGACGCGACGGCGCGTCGGAGACTGGCCCGCAGAGCGGCGAGAGTGGAGCTTGCAACTTACAAGCCGGCTACTTGTTCCCGCCATTCGTAACTAGAGATGGGTGACGTGGAATGATTCATGTCATAGTCTGTACTCGGATTAATCGATTCTGACACACTGAGAAGAAACAAAGCAACTTTAATCCATTCACTCGTGCCAATTAGCGCTTCAGCTAAACAACTCTCTCGCAAAGTATGAATTTGAGGTATCGAAGGTATTTCGCAGCTAATAATATAAAACCGATTATTATATTATATGCCGTGTGGTGTCAGTAATGAATAGCACCACTCCCTCTTCCCGTGGATGTCGTAGGAGGTGCGTAAGGGATAAATTCCAGGAAATCCGCAGCAACGTGTTCCTGTGTAATATCAACACCCACTACGGTCACCAATTTTCTTGGCAGGCGCAGTAACTATGGACAAATTAGGGGTTCTGTCCATCAGTAAACCTAATAAACTTATGGAAGGAAATACAACGATTACGTTTAACCAACTCTAAATAATTCGTCGCTGTGATCACTGCATCTGCACGACCTCAAGTGTTATTACTTCAAGGTGCGATATTCCGTAAATAATTTACATGATTTATTCAAAACATCAATAACATGCAACTGAAAATAACAAAACGAGATAAAGACAATAACAAAAGTTATTTCTCATATACAACGAGGTATTCTTATAAAAAAATGTCAAGTTATGTCAAGTTATTACAGAAAATAGAGATATTTAATGTTAATCAGGCAGTAAACGTAAATAGCTAGAGCCTTTATTTTAATATTCTTTGGTTATAATGGGAATTAAATGAGAAAAATACCTTCGTATAACAAGAAAATGGAATAATACCAGCTGTTTTTTTCTTAAAACATACGCAATTTAACTGGTAATTAAAAAGCTATTTATCTTCATTATTAGCGGAATGAAAATAAACTTTAACAAGTAAGGTGAACAAACACCGTGACAAAACAAACCTGCCTTTTCCGGCGCGTTGCGTGTTGTTCGCTAAGTAATTGACTTAAATGTTAGTTTGTAGAAAAACGTAGGTTATACGGTCAGCCCTACAGCCCTTGTGCCCAACTGAAACATAAATAGCCTGTCGCGATGCAAGTGCACTCCACTGACCGCGTATTGCGATGTAGGACGAAAACTCAAATTCAAAGTTACTATTACTCGCGACGTAAAGTATTAGGGAAGGTCGTGTTTAATTCCCGTGGTTTGTGTCTTGTGTAGTGGGTTTGCTCCCGAAATTACATTCATTTATTTGTGATCCTTTTTTCCGACCTCTTTCTTAATAGACGAAACTGCTGTTGAACGTGTTAATAAAGTCTGAAATTTATCGAATAAAATATTTTTCATATTATATTTCAGAAAATATTTTTTCTGCAATATTCATTATCACTAAAACTTTAAAACGTAGTACGAATACGACTCTGTTTTGTACGAATATGAAAATAGTTTGTTTGGTAGAAACGGCTAATCCCAGAAATTATTGGTTCTAATTGAAAAATTGTTTTTGTGTTGAGTAGTAAATTTATCGAGGTAGGCTATAGGCTACATAACATCACGCTTTATTTGTTTGTTATGTTTTATTTTCTAGTATGTGATATACTAGTAGAGGCAACCCTATCTGCCTAAGAAGAAGACGCTTGTGATTATACAATTCATATATTCTCCAGCTCGAACCATACACAGATCAAAAAAAGCAAGCAAAGCAATGGGTACCAATTTTTTATCCGCTTCCATGCTTCATAAAGCTTCTAAAAGGCGCTGGCTCTTACTGTTGTCGGTGGATAGCAGTTGTTACGGACGGTTTACCCACATGGTACCTCTCCCAAACTAAAATACATTCTAGCAAACGCATTAAGTCTCACACCTGGGGCCTGAATCCCAGTTGTGGGATGTAAAGTTCACAGACCCTATGTATAGTTAATATTTGCAAATATACGTCTTATAAAATGTAGGTCATACTGTAACAGTGACTATATCTTTTACATCACGTTTACACGTTTACCTTCAGAATACCTTATCGAACTATTAGCTTCAATTAATACCTATAGTAGTAGGTAATAAAGGTTTTATCTCCTTTCTGTATTTCACCTCCTCGCATACGCATTACAGTGTTCTCCTGTAGAGTGCTAAGGTTTACGGGTTCCGATCGGTAGCTGTACAGCTTAACATATTTATTTATAGTTTGGGGAAAACGATATCAAGATTATGTCGCACTGTGGAAGTAAAAGGGATCTACAGAAATTTGCATTTTCTGAGAAATAAAATTGCCTTCGCATTTTAAGAACTTCCTTAACGCTAAGGTTATTAGGGACATAACATTTATGTTTGAACCTTTCTCGGATGAAATCGTGACTTTAACTCACTGGATTATCGTTATTAGGACAGGTTTCAAGTATTGAACTCAATTTGCCGAAATTTGAGTTCGGTCCCTTTCGTTCCTAAGATAAAGACGCACAAACGGACTAACAACTGGCCTTTTTTTAGTATGTATTGATAAAACTCATAACCCGTTGTTACTGCATAATGCAAAATGCACATTAGTTCCATCCCAAGCATAAAAGGAGTGCAAGGTGAAGAGAGCGTTTTATTTTTGGAGTGCATTATGTTCCATATATCCAGCATCTGGCGAGTGATCCGGGCTCAGATGCGCAAGTATGTGAGGCTCCAGCCGGCCTGCAATATTCAATTTGAGTCTGGAAGCGCTAATTACCAAGTTACTGAAGGTCAATACCCTCAACAAGTGTACCCAATAGCTGTGTTGCCTGGATAATTAGAATAATTGAATGAACTATTATTTTCACATAGTATATATATACTCATACTCATATATATACACAAACATAGTATATATACTCGTACACGTAGTACAACTCTCTCATTCTGAGAGAAGACCCGAGCCCTAGTAGTAGTAGCCGTGACATAGTTGGTTCGTTATAAAAGTACCTTTTAAAAATCACATCGGTAGGAACAAATAATATTGCAAGAAAAAAATGCGATTTGAAGGCGATTGACTCCGGAGGTGCCACCGCAAAACCTATTTCTGCCTTATAATGATAATTTGAAGTGCTGCTTTTTTCTTGTTTGAATAGTGTGGTAGGATATCTTACCAATAAATTTCTATCTCTGTTTAATATTTGAGACTTGTGAAAGAATATAAGTATGTCTCCACACTTGAAGTGTGAACAAAAAGCCCTTTTAAACACTGTAGTTATTTGATAGGTTTACGTGTGTGTGTAACGACGATGCTTCCGAAGTCGAACTACGAACAATATACGACGTTACATGTATCGATGCGTGTGCAGTTCTCTAGCAAGCTTTACAAATAGTGGATATATCCACTGGAGTATGAAACAGCCACGTTACGCCACCGAGGCGTTCGTTACACTTGGAACGGTCTAGTAAGCGGTCACAGTTCGGGGACCACGACTGACCACAACATTAGCGGCCAAAGTCTAAGACGTTGAGTACATATAAAAAATTATTATTTATAAATATGTTTTTGTTTATCGCAATTAACCTTTGACTTCTTGAATTATTAAACATTAATTGAATGGATTACGTGTTTATTTTAGATGACTATAATATCAACATTTCAATTAAATAAAACTACTGGGTAAGACCTTTTTTACCCATAATTTAGTGGATATTTTAATTTGCATAGAATAATAAATTTTATTATTAGCAAAAAATAATAATTCTGTATATTATAAGATATATTTTTATTAATTTATCTTTTAATCTTGTAATTATCGCATATGATGTGAATAGAACGATGGATTACAAGATTAATTAAAATATAATTGAGAAACACGTCACACCCAAAAAAAAAACAATAGAGGAATAGATATTGCGTAATTAATCTAATAAGGTTAAATTACCTTAAAATAATTACCTATTAATCCACGTGACATTGAGAATCTTCTTAGAGACTTAATCGCAATCCTTTCTTATAACCAATTAGGAAAAAAAACATTATTCGTATACTTTATTCTATTTATATTTAGTCTTTATAATAATGTATAAAAGAAGCAACCCTGATCAAAGTCCATTAGCAATAAGACGTCCTTTGTCCCAAAAATAGTAGCACACCTATGATCCCCCGTGTGAACAGCTAATCATACCCTCATTTTTCTGCAAATAGAATAATGCCGGCCGCACTCACGTGTTACAAAGTGACCCCTTTGTCTTCGTACTAAGGTGCACGATAAGCAACGGATACAATGTGACAAAGCCATTTGTTGTCTCGTTATAAAGTCTCCTACACACGGGAGACAATGCGAAGCGTGTTCCAGCGTGACCTGAGGATGGGGTGACATCGTTATTATGGGTCCGAGGACGTCTATAGTGCTGTCAATTCTATGATATCCGATAACCGACGCTAACAATGGACATGTGTTTCTTTAATAATACCAGATAAAAGTGTTGATGTCACTTCTTTGTTATGTAAAAGTGAAGTAAATAACACGAACATCATGTCTGTAGCTGTACAATACAATTATTATTAGAATTTTTAACTAAACCTATTATCTATTACTTGTATTGTTAATAGTTTATTATATTGTTATACTTCATAATATCATTTTAGCGATATTTGTAATTTTATTGACTCTGGAAATTGTCGAACCTATATGTAATTAATGGTAGATTCGTTCTTAACTTTTTACCAGGTACCAGTCCCACATTTATATTTAATTGTTGAACACCGTGTTAAACTTTTATGTTCCCACTTAGTCCACAGAAGAAAAATAATAATTGCGATCTCAGGATTCCCAGCTTAATTTAACAGTAGCGACTCTCAGCAGTTATCACTTAATCTAAGAATGAAGGATTATACCTACTATTTAACTGTTATATAAACTAAGAATGAATTGTTATACCTATGTTACTTTTATACAAATAGATTGGTATTCTATTACGGAAATCAAACCGGCAGCTCCACCTACAGGAGCGCAGTGTACAATGTGTTTTGTAAGTCCGCCACGATTTTTTTTAATTAAAATTAAAATCAAATGTATTATGTGATCGAGTTTTCCGCTCCATTAACACTAGACACCAATGCCCTTAATTCGCTAACATGCCAAAGCCTATACGTAGATCTAGTGTGTTTTAGAAAATAAAAACTGAAGGAAGGTACTATCGAAAACATATTTTCATTGTACACTTAGAAGTAGACGAATAAATATAATCGTATAAATTGTAATGAATACTTGTATAAAATAAGATTGAACCATTTGAGACTAAAAACAATTCCCTGATAGAAAATTACAACTCTTGAGAATGTCGATTATTTTTTAAAACATAAAAGTTAAAACGAGGTTTTTGTTGTAAAATCATTGCGAAATATGTGCTTATGTAAATGCATATCTATTCTAAATAGAAACACACACATATGTCCCAATGCTGGTCACGAAACATTCCCTACAGCTGGGGAAGCCATGAACTGTACTTTAAACGACGCTGTTCTAATCGAACCATGTGTAAGGCGTTAAATTGTAAATTATAATACTGAAAATATATTTATTCTCTACATGTTTCTTTATTTTACTAAAGTCCATCTACTCTATTAAAAGTGATTACTAATTGAAGCTATGCATATATTTTTAAAGGTGGTTAAAACTGAGGGGCGAAGCTAGTATATAAGAAGAAATATCACCGAAAGTTAATACGAAACTTGTTACCTCCATCCTATTATTATAGAATATCATTCATACGAACACTATCTCACAACTCTATTATTAGTATAGATTAGTATCTCTTCATATTGACTGTGCGTTGTTATCGGTCACGATAAGGGAGCATAAGGTCAAGTTCCGGCGAGCAGGTCCGGAGTGGTGACACTATCGTGCCGGATGTACGGAGGAAGGCGCCACTCGGGCCGCGGGATAATGGCGGCCCGGGGGCGAAGTCCAACGGCCCGGACGGGAATACACTGCCCCGATGGAAGGATTACGATAAACATTGTTTGCTTAGGAATGATCTTCCATATGCATATATATCTTGATGATAAATAAGAAAATTATGGAGCCCTATGGAGTATATTAGGTCATAACTATTTTTCTAGAATTTTGCTATGTTTAGAATCGAATCAAACCAAAACTACTGAACTTCGTTTAATGTTCATATAGGATAGGATATACTCCATATCTTGAGGTTATTAGTATTAGTCTTTAGATCACTTAAATCTATCTGCTCTATTAAAATAATTACATTTTAAATTGTCGCTCTCTTAATATAAAGGCAAGTGGGACCGTGCGACACAGCTTGTTTCCAATTTAATTTCAATGTTGTCAAATCGCATCTCAACCAAACTTCAATGACGATTCTAACATCATTAGTCCGACTATATAATTTTAATAATAGTTACATATCGTCGCTTATACTCGTATAACAATACCGTGCAAGTGATATTTGGTAAATTATCAGGAGAGCCCAAAAAACTGTATTTTGTATGAAATTCTTCAGACAAAAAATACAGTTTCTTATGACTAATTAAAAGTCACCAACTATTTGCGCGGTATTGTTATATAAGCGACGATATGTAATGTTAAGAAAATTATAATATTAATTTATTAGAAAACCGTAAATTTATTACATTGGGGTTTAAAAAACATGTTAAACAAAATAAAAAATAAATTTCGTTCTCATTTTTACTCTAATATACTTATGTTATTTATTTATTGTGAAAGCGTAAATTTTGTTTGTGTAGTCAAAAAAAATATTGTTCTTAAAAAAATGTAAGCATATATTCTTCTCTTAATTCCAGGGCGCTATGCCAAAGCAAAGGGCCGACCGAAGGGCTTTGATCAGTGAACGGAACGAATCAGGAGATGCTTCAAGTGTCCAAAATGCGTCTCTCCCTTACATGCCCTCTAAGGTAATTAATTATTTTTGGAGAACTATTACTTACTGTATCTACGAGAGTAATATCAAATAAAGCAATGGAACTAAAGAACGTATGTGGGATATGATTTTGCTTATATCTTTATATTAGATAGATTAGATAATCTAAGACATTCATACTTAGATTAAGGTTTACAATGACAAACAGCCAGTCAAGAGATGTCTGTTTGACTCTTCCCTCAGTTAGTGAGTTCCGGGATCGATCGCCAACCAGATAGACATCTGAATGATTTAGATTCTGATCCCAGTCTCAGCGTTTTGGATACATAAACGCTAAGACCGGGATCAGTCTGTGTGTCCATGGTACTTACAACACAGGAGAAAATCCTAAGAAATAAATGCTTTCTACACTCATACCCCCAGTATGGATGTAGAAAGCATTTACTTATTTGGTCTTAAATTATCATAATATAAAATTATACAATAATACATGAATAAAACTTCCAGCGTTCATCAAGTGGCAAGAAGTGTGTGATCTCCGAGCCGCCTGCGCACGCGCCGCCGCCGCCGCCCGCGCCCGCCGTCATGATCCCCCGCGCCAGGCTCCATCCCCACCACTCTGACAGGTACCTATCGCCAACTTATAGTCCCACTGCTGGGCACGGGTCTCCCTTAGAACGAGAGAGTTTTAGGACATAGTCCCCCGCGCTGGCCGCGCTGGTCGCGTAGAGTAATAGCAAAATTCTGAGATATGTTCGAACCGCTTGTAGATTGCGTTTATTTTGA
Source organism: Cecropterus dorantes dorantes (assembly GCA_018249915.1). Taxonomy (NCBI): domain Eukaryota; kingdom Metazoa; phylum Arthropoda; class Insecta; order Lepidoptera; family Hesperiidae; genus Cecropterus; species Cecropterus dorantes. Next base: position 12,066 of record DWLI01002659.1, read on the forward strand.
TTACAAAAACGTCATCCATAATAGTGTACCATTAGCCACACTATTATGGATGACGTTAGCAGTTTGAGTTATGGTTAGTTGGAGGCTAAATGGCTAACCATTTTTTAAATTTGATAGGGGGCAAGTATTGCTTAGTTGTTGTGGTTGAAAGATTGTAGACGGTCAGCAACAGTTGTTAAGTTGTTTTTATACGCTCTCTTAATGTAACCTCTAGTGAGTGTATATTTTCGAAATCTTCAGCAGATATGAATTGCGTACCTCTTCGATATCATGTTTGTTAATTTCTTTACTAAACATCTCTTAAGCTAATTTCTTGGTTACGTCTGCGTTATGGTGTGTCATATTGACTTATTGATCAATGTATATTTAATTTCTTCCAGTCGCGACAACTTAGCAAGAAAGAGAAGTTTAGAACTCAGCAATGAAGCCAAACTTATCAGTTACCTGGAAAATGGCGGGACACTTGCAAATGACGAGGTAAATATCTTTTGAAAATTCTCACTTATGAAAAGAAGTGTTTTATTTACTTCATGTATTAATGAGGAAAACTCCTCCAGACCACAAGCTTTTATTTTGAAGTGAATCTTTAGAACCTTCATGGTTCGAAACTCAATAAAACGAAAATGTGTTACAAAAGAAATTGTCGGCGCTACAACTAGATGGCGCTGTAGATACTATCAGTAATAATTGAAATTTCTTGAGAAGCTTTTCGTCTTAATTATTTTTGTAGTTAAGAAATGTTATTTTAATGGAAATTATGAATAATTTACAGATGAGAAGGAAACATAGCATCG
>DWLI01002660.1:0-12857 GCA_018249915.1 Cecropterus dorantes dorantes
CTCACCGCGCTGGCCAAGTGCGAATTGGTAGACTTCACACACCTTTAAGAACTTTGTAAAGAACTCTAATATCTGTAGGTTTCCTCACGAAGTTTTCCTTCACCGTAGAGCAGTGATAATTAATTTCCAATACGCCCATAATTTTAGAAAAATCAGTGGTGCGTGCCTGGGGCTCGAACCCCGGACCCTCGATTGAGAGGCCGAGTTACAACCGTTCGGCTATCACTGCTCTTCGTCCATGCAATAACGGCAAATTCGAAATGTATGTACGTGGAGTATGTATACAGCTGTTACGGAGTTGGGCAAGGACAAATAGACAGGCGAATAAACATTTTAATAAATATTTGTTGTTATTATACACGTATAAAGGTATCATATTTACTTACTTTTTAAGTTTAGATAATAAAACAGATACTTCAATTTTATTTTGACTTCATACCACTAGGGCCGAAGATCTCAAGCACCTTTCCCGCCAAAAACCTTTTAAAGGGCGATAAAATTTAGAAACAGAATGATTTGCTTCCACTTTTAAATTACTTTGGAAGCTTTTTAAAAAGTCATGTTTTTTTATAGAAAAATCTTTATTTTGTGGACAAATTCTCATGGGTTGGGCGACGCATTTTTAAAAAAGTTTTTCCTTAGCTCAGCTCTTTCATGACACACCCGAAAACATGCTGGATAGGCTACTATGCGCGGTAAATACATGTAGTAGTTACCAAATGTATTTACTGCGCACAGTAGCTACAATAACTACAGTAGTAAGTATTTGAGTATATTATAGTCCAAACCTTCGACAGTACTTATTAAATACTTAGACACAGTTTACCCTTTTATCTGCAAAACGTAACACACCCGGATGTTACTCCAATGCCCACCTTCCACGCATCTTTGTAATCACAACCCCTGAAATAAGCACATTTATATGCATTGGATATACCTAGGCGTTTTTATTTGAGTTGATCGTGTCTTGAATATTAGAGCTTACCAAATAGATTTCCATTGATAAAATGTTCAGAAGTTTTATCTTTTCTCTCGTAAAATCTCACGATAATCGTCGAGTATGGTAGGTAAGTATCACTTCGATAGATCCGAAGTAGTCTCCATAGAACGCGTGCAGACTATCTACTTTATGTTTTGCGATTTATAAATCGTAAAAAGTTAACAGGAGCACAAAATACTAAGATAGAAAGTACTAGATATCGACCTTAAATGCGCAATGCGCATGTATGTTTATTTTTACATAAGCTATTTAAAGCAAAGATACCTTCGCCCTCGGCATCCTCCTGTTCAATTTCTTGCACCGTTGTAGGCAAAATATTTAAAATATCAAGGGTGTATTATTTGATATATACCTATTTTACGAGCTAAAGTCCTCTATATTTGGGAGAAAATCCTACTGAAATCAGTTAGGTTTTTTCCAAGAGCAAATCTTTTAAAGAAAAATAAAAAAATATATAATACATTTTTATATTTTTTAAGAGTCGTGTATAATTGCGAAAGTGATAGAACTCTTCATGGTATAACCTCGGAGGAAGCGCTGCCATATATTTTTTTTTATCAAATCGAAGTAGCAAACGAGCATGCAGTACACCTGATGGGAAGTGGTTACTGCCGCCCATGGACATCTATAACCAATCATATAGAACAGGGGTTTTATCAGACGTCGATGTGTTGCTACTCCCGAGGATTGAGAAAGTCGCCGGTCGTCGGTCTAAGTGAGCCGACTGGTTGTCAATCCACACCCTTCCAATGAAACGCAAGAACTGCTTCACACTAGAAATGGGGGTCTCCCGGTCAAACTACACTGGTTCTACCACATGGAAAGTTGGTATATTGCTTATTGGTATTTGTATTTATATTAAAGAGAGTTACAATTATAGGGTATTCCAACTTAGCCTTCAGAGGTAGAATAGACGTGTCTGAAGTCGGCCACCAATGCTATCTGATTTCCATGTGCCATGGCCATGGTCGTAACTGATGTCCATGGGCGGAAGTGGTCACCTAGTGGTCACCTATCAGGTAGTAAATAAAAAAATAGATGAGCTCAATAAATGGTACTTACTCGGAAAGACAGACGTAAAATTTAATATTTGTACAGATCTAAAGCGTTTAAATATACTCCAATACTGGTTGTAGGTATCTCTTTATATTTTTGGAGATCAAAGTGCTTTACAGATATTGGTAAGCTACATGAATGATTTTGCGTTCAACCGTTGGATTATTACATGACCGAGTTTTAGCAATTTAAACCTACGTCAATTTTAAAATACATATGATGCAAATATTAGCATAACATTATATTTTGAACAGTAAAAATTTGCTTTGGAGCTTGCTATGTTTTATTTATTTACGTTGTAAAAACTCCTAAAAGGTTCCTTACACAAGGGAAACTTAATGCCTAATGACATTGACTGCCAATCAACCCTGGGCGATGGCGATATTTTTTCAAGTCATACAAATATTAAAATCAGGCTGCTAATTATGTTTCTTTTAGATACACGTATTTTAAGAATTTATACCTATAAAAATTTTAATGAACATTTAAAGTTTACGTTAGTACCAACTGCTTCTTATAACGGTAAGTATTGGAAACAGTAATTCCATGCTAATTTTGATCCTTCCTTATTAACCTACATCTGATTGATACAGTAAAATAGATCAAGCATATGAAAGAATAATTTAATGTTCTTCATTGTCATATTCTTCATTGCTGAAGGTAGTGTCTGTAAAATTTGTTGACAACTTTATGCATTTTTCAGTTTTTTAAGTTTTTAGTTTTTCGTAGGGCGGGTAGGTTGGAGATTCGGTCGCACCATCGGGTAGGTGATTGGCTGCGAGGTCTCTTTCCTTCTACATTACGCAAACAACTTGTTAAGATGATCTGCTTATTGGCGATCGATGCGCCCAAAATAGCTGACGGTGAATCTTTATGCAAATGCTAATCTTGATCCTATTTAAAATCGCGTAATCGCAAACCTTCTACAAGCTTTAGTATTATGGGTAAAGGAAGTTAGAGTACCAGTAGTATGTGGCAGTAGATAGGGTGTGCGGTCTTTACCCTATTATAGGGACGCTCTAAACAATTAATGTTTCCGGTACGGGTTACCGACTTACCACATAGCTGTAGTTACGAACTGCGGTCTAGGTACCTTCTTTTAGTTAAAGTTTTATAATATATCTTCACTTTTTGGATATAAAAAAGTTTTATGTGGCTTCCAAACCTTTTTTTATAATATGGAAGTAGCAAACGAGCATGCAGTCGACCCGATAGTAACTGAACACTGCCGCCCATGGATATCTGTAATCAACCCCAGATAAGTTGAGTCCCTGAGAAATAAGTTGGAGCGTCTCGGATAGGTATGTCATCCTTACCACAACCTTCAGAGCAGAACACAACAGCACATAACACTGCTGTTATTATGCAGAAATAGGTGTGGCGGTGCTGCTTGCGGAGTCGAACCCCAAAAAGTTCTACCATCTCTAATGTGAAAATTTGTTGTTATATTTTTGTGCAATAATACATGTAGTTATAGTTGACTTTATAAAATAATATGTAAACAGATTAATTATAGAGAATCTTTTGGACCGAGGTCCTTAACGCGGCTTACATGTAGTGCGAATTAGTAGAAATCGTCACGTAACGAAATACTCGTATGCTGTGTATGTATGCGTGCCTACTACAAACAAATAATAGAAAGCATGGAAGCCGGGCTAAAATAAAAATCGAATACACTATATATTTTATATATCTTATTCATTTATGTCAATTAGCATGTCATAAAGTCTGAGTGAAACAAAACATGTCTGTTTGTTTTTATTATTTTTGAACGTGTCACCAAACAAAAAAAATGACAAATTGTTGCATGATTATCTTTAATATACCTACAATGCTAACAAATTTAAAAATACTATCCAAGACGTCAAAACAGTTTAAGACGGGTATCAATTTAATTTTGGGGTTTTATGATATGTTGGTACTTTGGGAGTTTAATCGGCCAAGTGCGAGTCGGACTCGCAGGTGAAGGATTCTGTAAAATTATCGTTAAGTGCTATATCTCAAAAATTGGTAATTTTCATTGAAAGTTTTTCGTCACATCTACAACATAATATGTTTTATCTAGATTTTTCACTTTCTTAGTTTAATAGTTAGAGGGGCGTATAAGCCATGTATGGGGAGTCCCCACTAAATTTAACAGATCTTTTATTTAGGTACATAATTCGGAAAGCGGTTTACAGAATACACTAACTTACCAAGTTTGAACACTTTAGTTTTAATAATTTCCGAATTCCGAATAAAGTGGCCGTGACATACGGGCGGACGGACAGACAGACATGACGAATCTATAAGGGTTCCAATTTTTGCCATTTGGCTACGCAACCCTAAAAAGCGAATTAATTAGGTATTAATTTCTATCGTGGTCAGAATGTTTATACTTCAGATGAACTGTGCCTGAGACAACATATTTTGTATTTTTGAAGGGCCCATAGTTCGAGAGAAGAAAATGAAGACTTATCAAATCTTCTTTATTAGTTCTTTATTACCACGTATGGTGATTTGGCTGCAAGGATTGAACATTAGTGACGTTGGCCCCCGACCGCACGATCTTTTTTCTTCTAATAATTTATATCCCTAACAAGACGTCAATAATAATTCTATGTTATAATTTGGTAAAGTCAAACTATCTGTGATATCGTATGAACTTTGTATATAAATCGCCAATAAGTTCGGTGCTCAGTTAATTAAGTTTTGACACCAACCCATTTCCTCCAACAAGTTGAAGCGCGCAGCCTCAAATAAAATTGAAAATGGCCGTAAGGCACTTAAAATGTTGGTAGGGTTTCTTTACGACCAAAACAATTTTGATGTACTATAAATATTAATAGTTGAAAAATTAATAGTCCAACAAATAATAAGGTGGACAAAATAATTATAAGATTTTTTTTTATAGTATGGAATTAGCAAACGAGCATGCAGCCCACCTGTTGGTAAGTGGCTACCGCCGCCCATGGACATCTGTAATCAACCCTTGGTAAGATGCGATGCTACCTCTGATTACTAAGATAGAATGCCTCGGAAAAGTATGTCTCCCTTACCACACCTTTCAGACTAGAACTCCACAGCGCATGACACAGCTGTTATTAGGCTGAAATAGATGTGGCGGTGGAGCTTCCAGGGTCCTGAAGGAGACCTGATATCAATCACAGAAATATGAAGATACTTTTACAACTCGAATTGAAATTTGAGTATTTTGGTGTCGGTTAAGAGCAATACCACTCACTATTTTCGTGGACATTAATAAAGACAATTAAGGGCATGAATCCATAAGATATATAGGCTGCACTGTCCTTTACGAAAAAATCAAATACTACTACAATACATCAACAAAAATAATAATAAACTATAGCCGTGCCATGCTTATTGACTATTTTTTGCAAGAAAAAGAAGAGAACTTTTTAAACACAGACTTATGTCTCGTACTGGACTTATAAGAAGACTAAGTAGGATTAGTTAGAAACCTTCGTAGTTTACGCGTGTATGATTACGAACAAAAAGCGGAGGTTTTATTCTCAAAAAACATTCTATTGTTTAGAGAGTGATATTATCCAGTTATAGTATGAAAAAAACATCAGTATAAATACTTTCATCATTGTATTTGTATGCAAGGTTATATACATACATTACATAAGTGGATCGAATTTCCATGAGAAATCGCCGTCGATAAGTTGCTCATGCTGATGTTAACAATTCACTGATATGAGAGTGAAGCGAGCATGTTATATAAGGCAAGTGTGATATCGCCAGATATACTATTGCTAGTTAGTTAATATCTGGTTCAATAGCATCAGGTGTTGCTTTTCGGAAATAAGTGCCACCTACACGTCCTGCGTGTTCTTGTAAATTTTACCGCGGTGTCAACAACGCGCCAGGTGCGTTCAAAGCGTTAAGTAAGAAACTACATTGCATTGGAGTAGCAGTTGTAAAAGTTATAGCAACAATCCGCTACTTACCGACATTTATGATAAAATTTATTTACAACAATGCAGTGTGCACTACCCACCCTTCCACATAGCATGAAAAATAAACTTCACATCATGCATACGTCATCATACATTCCTCCATGCCATATACCTAACAAATATCCATACACCACCAACAATGGTTGGTTTAGAATATGGTAGAGGCTGAAAGTGGTAGAGGCCTCGAGCATATTTTAATGCTCGATTCGGATTCGATGACCAAACGCGATAATGCAATATGGTTTCTATGCGTTGGTATATATAGTTGGAAGTTTTGAAAGCTAGGACAAAAGACTGCTCTCCCATTGCTTGTTAACTTAACCAAATTTTAACGATAATAGTAGCAGACGATGCAGTCATGCAGTCTACACAATGGCAAGTGGCCTCTTGTGCCTGTAGACATCTGCATTAGAATCATACCTAAGGTTGGCCAAACATGACGACCCGCGTGGCGGAGCGGTCACCATACCGGTCGATTCGATTCCCGGCCTGACAGACATCTGAATGAGAGAATTTAAATTTCTGTCTGGGTCTGGGTGTTTGTGTATTCGTCTTTGTGTGTCCATGGTACCCGCGACACAGGAGAAAATCCTAGCGCGGGGCTATGAGTGTAGAAAGCGTATTTTTCGCGTTAAGATACCATATGCAAATTACAAAAGAAGATGCAAGTGCTCGTAAAAAAATGAATATTCAATTGTTCATCCTCTTTTCAAAGATCAAAGATCACGTTCAAATATCACTTGGGGCATATAACATAAGATAATAACAATAATTACAAGCAACAATTATGTTATTACTTTAGTGCGTTCATTTGTAGTAAAACGGAAACATAAATAAAGTTAGCGAAACTAATGGCGCTTAGAATAAATTATGAGATATGAATATTTATCTGTGTGAGGTAGCGGAGTGGAAATGGCGTTGGAGTAATGAAGCTCATCAGGGCTTGAAAATTTGTTATGGGATTTGTGATTTAAACGCTCCTTATAAGTTTTACAGGTGTTAGAACCAGTGTAGTTCGACTGTGGAGGTACAGTCACGTGCATAAGTATATGACTTGGGCAGGTTACCAAAAATATCTGTCTCGAGAACGAGTTCAATAATATCTGTTTGCACGAATGCAGCAAAAATATGTAACACTAGCTGCGCCTCGCGGTTTCATCCGCTACTACATAAACAAACGTACGTTGCCTGATGTTATATAGCCTAAAGCCTTCCTCGATAAATGGTCTATTCAACATAAAAATATTTTTTCAAATCGAACCACTAGTTCCTGAGATTAGCGCGTTCAAACAAACAAACAAACTCTTCAGCTTTATAATACTAGTATATATTAACTGGAAATGGAAATTATTCTGGTATTAATGTCGTCACATATTTTTACATTTGTACATTTTCATGACATTATTTTGATGTCACTTGGCTATGCTGTATGTTAATGTCAGATATTTTTGCCGCATTCGTGCAGTCAGACATTATTGAACTCGTTCTTGGGACAGATATATTTCCTAACGTACCCATCGTGGTACAGTCACGAGCCTAAATATATTTATGCTCGTGACTGTACCATCGCCATACCTATTTCTAACGTGAAACAGTTTTATGCGTTTCGGTGAAAGGGCTCACTTTTATATGAGGTGACCATTATGCTTTGGGAGTAGTAATGGATCTGTGATTTACTTCAAATTGTACCTCTGTTCTATATTCAGTTGCTTACACATATATGGCAGTATCCCCTTACCATCAGGTAGACTGCATGCTCGTTTGCTACTTCAATATGGTAAAAAAGGAAACGGTAAACGGTACAAAGTAATTTAGTTAGAGGCCTAATAGTGGGTCTAAAAGGTCAAACGTAGGTTAGCCACCAATTCGTATCATTCTTAAAGGGTTGATACGGTACTACGAGGATATTAATGGTGGGACATAAAAAGTATTGAGCCGGCAATAAGGTAACAAATCTGGACCCTTAGTGAAAATGGGTATCAGTCCGATTTTAGCCATTAACAAATATCAGACGTATACCTAACTAACTGGGTCGAAATATCGTCAACAAGAAATTAAAAAACCGCATATCATGAGTACCCGTAACATATTAAAATGTATCAATTTCGCGATAATATTAGTCGATACGATAATATTAGGTATACGATAAAATCGTATATCTAAGTTTACTAGGGACATAGAATATATTTAAACTTCATCAAAAAATCGTTGATGGATAGTGATGAACAAGCACATGGGCACGTGCATTCGTACACAAATACTAATATTTTAAAAGGTTTTAATTATGTTATAATACTTCTTGAGTGTTACTTCAAAAATTCAGACAACATCATAATAAAAAGTGGTAGAAATCTTTGTGTTTCGAAAACCACCGCCAAAACTACTTCTGCTGAATAACAGCAATGTTAATTGCTGTGTTCCGGTCTGAGGGGCGTGGTAAAGGTGATATACTTATCCGGGGCGTTCAAACTTAGTACTCAGGGGTAGCAACGTATCTGTGGCTAACCTCAGGTAAGACTGATATTATCTGGGTTGATTACAGATGGATCACAGCCGCCATTTAACATCAGGTGGACTGCGTGCTCGTTTGCTACTTCCATATTATAAAAAAAAAAAAAACTTGAAACATGACAAGTCTAACAGTACTCCCGATCTTATAAATAAAGATTGAATTCCAACAATTGTATAAGTCAGTATGGAACAGAGGAAAGTTAATACAATCTAAGTAACTGTACACAATGGTATCGCCGAGCGTGCGTATTTGTATCAAGGAGTGTCCAAGGCGATTGCGCTGCACTTTGCGTAATGTGCATCGCAGTCCCTGAGGAATTAGTTAATACAGATTGCGACACGACTCTGCGGAGTTGCGCTAACGTTTAAGTAGTTGAGTACTCGAGTAATGCAAATCGTAGATGTCTATGGACGCCTGGTATCATCAGGTGCTGTTCGCATTGAAGGTATTTTCCTTTGTGGTTTGACTTTGGAGGCACTACCGCCCCACCAGCTTCTGTTAACAGCAGTGTTAAGCGCTGATGTGTGTCTGTGGGATGTAGAAGGGAAAATACTTATCCGCAGTTATCTAACTTGGTCTTAAGGGTGGTGGCGCAACTGCAGTCAATCTCACGTAGGACTCAATTTTTATTTGGGGTTCGTTGCAGTGAAATATAGACGAAAATAGGAAATGGGTAGCAATTATCATTTACTATCAGATGACCTGCTCGTTTGCTACTTTAAAAATAAAAAAAATGCTGTGTGCCTAGGATTCAAACGACGAATTCTCAATTGGCAGGCTGAATTAAACCATAAAACTATCTCTGCATTCTCGTTTATTATCTCATATTCATAAAGTAGTGTTAATAATCGCAGAAATGTTTAGAATTCCGTACACAAAAGTTAAAAACGGCACCCTTTTACTAAGACTGTCTGTTACCCGGTTGTATTTAACGAACCGTGATAGGTAGACAGTTGAATTTTTACGGATTATGTATTTCTGTTGCAGCTGTAGCTTTCTGTTGCAGCTGTAGCAGCAAATACTAAAATCAGAATTAAATAAATATTTATACGGGTCTCTCATACAGCAAACGTAATTATTTTTGCCGTTCTTTGTAGATAAAGGTACGGAAACCTTCGCGTGCGAGTCCGACTCACACTTGGCTCGTTTTTGTAATCTGTTCTTACCCCAATTTTTTGCCTCGGCGTCAATGGTGGGACAAACGGGGGTGCCAATCTTTCGATCAGTGATTTGTTGTACCCATAGTACCTATGATTTATCTATGGGACCGAGATTGCAACAGAAACATAGAATATTTTAGGGCCCAATAGTAAATATTCTTTTTTTATAAACACTTGCATTATTTTGATGGGAATATTTGTTTAATGGTGTATATTCCAATCATACTAACTTAGTTAACAAATATCCATATAAAAAGGTTCAAGCCATAAAGGTCGTCACTGAATATTCCTATACAATAGTTTTTAACATATCGAATAGAATAGTGCCTAGTAAGTAGTGCGGTAGTGCCTCCGAAGTCAAACCCCAAAGGAAACCTTCAATGCGGACAGCAATGACCTGATGATACCAGGCGTCCATAGACATCTACGACCTTCACATTACATAATGCTCAGATAGCAAGATCGAAGTACCTGAGGTCGGTCACAGAGACTCTTATTTCTTTCAACACATTAATAGTTGGTTTTATACTCCAAACGTTTTGATAGCAAGCGAATTCCTTGCCATATATTGTCGGTCTTGAATCGCATTACCTGCTCTTCCTGTGGATGTCGTAGGAGGCAACTAAGGGACAAAATCCAGAAGATGGGTAGCTTTTTCCTTGTGAAAACGTCCTCTGCGGTCAGTGACACGCTAGGTGCTATAACTTGACAATAACCCTACTAGGGCATAGGGCATATAACAATGGTCCTCAAACGGCTGATGGATGGAAACTTTACTGTTTAACTTTTCAACAGTTTAGCTACCAGGGATTTGTGTCATGATAAAGGTCCGCCCAAACTGTCGAACGGATCAATTTCGTGGATCTTTCGAACGAATTCGCAATTCCGAGAAGCGGTGTTGGAATCAGGGCTGCTACCCTAAATATAATATAAATGATTGTACTATATCAATCGCGCTATACATTGTAAAAACATAATTGTACTTACTATTTATTAACGTACGGAGGAATAGCTTATTCCCGTGGGTCAGCTAGTTTCGGTCCTTATTTTCACAATAATGAGTATCCTACGTGTTAATCTACATTATAAAATATGTGTGCTAAATTTCAGTGAAATCCGAAATAAAGTGTTTGAGTGAAAGATAATCACACGCACAATCTTTCGCATTTATAATATTGAAAAAAAAATATATATATATATACGTGACGAATAGATAACCTCTCTTCCGAAGGAAGTCGGTTAAAAAGAATTTATATTTCTGTTGTCGTTTCGGAAATTGCTTCTTGAACTTTACTTTCCTGAAAGCACCGTTATAAAAAACAAAACAAACATATTTCTGCCTTAGTCTACGTTAAAATAATTAAACAAAAATAACTTGTAATAAATCTTTTTCTAAACTACATACTACATTCCGGCAACTTTTGTTCACTTAATTTTTGGAATGTTTTGGTAACAAGTATTTTTACTGTAAAAAACGGTGGCAACCCTAATTGGAATGTCACGTCGTGATCACAGGTGCAGGGGCGTTGCTCTCTAGGTTCATTCTCGCCTTTTGTTATATTTGTGATTCAAAACCTAGTTTTTACATTTATTTGCGGAATGAGATTGCAGTGTCACGTAATATTTGTTTGGATTACGATAGTGACTATCGTTTGTTTTTTGGCGTAATATCCGAAGTAATAGATAGAATAGTCGGAATAGTTATAAATAAATATAACGCTGTACTATATGAAGTTGCTTACAGATGTCCATGGCAGTAACCACTTACCATCAGGTGGACTGCATGCTCGTCTACTTCTTCAACCTGATAAAAAAAAAAAGTTGTTCTTATGGATATGGAAAATTATAAACGCACTCACTACTACCGTATAAGTACAAAATAATTATATACTTACATAACTTAAGTTGATAATTGAGAACAGAAGCAACACAAGCAGTTGACTTTTCACGGGCATACTTAATCGAAAAAGGCCTGATACTTTTAAGTACAATTACTTCGTATCTGTTTAAAAACCTAGAAGGTTAAATTATGTGATTGGTAGTTAATAATGCTCACTATTTTCCTAAACTAAAATGTAATCTATAACAGAACATTGTTCCTAAACGGATCAGCTAAGTATCTCGATTTAGATATAATCTTCAAGTTTCTCAATTTCGAACAACGCAGGACAAGTACAACTATGTACGTTTTTAAACCGTTTCTTAGGCATTTGCTATTATGCGATTACACAATACAATAACCCCATATAAGTACAGCTAAGTGTAACCTCTGCGTGACAAGATCAAATACACCTTACCTTGTGTTTACTGCAAGAAAAACGGCTTATGTAACTACTTCCTTTGAATTGCCCGTCACTTCATTGTTTCTGGGTTGAGGGAATCCTATTCTTATATAAACAGTTCTCATAGTTATCATCTTACTAATGTGAATCTAATACGGATGTCATATAAAATTGCTGTCGCATAATTAAGCTGAACCTTGACATGAAATGTGATGTTTTTACGTTTTATGGAATCACTAGCTTATTACCTCTGCTCCGCCCGCGTTTGTTACGTTATTTAAGGTAAAAAGTATCCTATATCATAGTCCAGGTCATAAACTATCTGTGTGCCAAAAATCTGATCAGTATTTTTTGCGCGAAACAGTAACAAAAATGCAACTTGACGACCCGTGTGGCGGAACGGTCACCATACCGGTCTGACGTGCGATGGGTTCCGGGTTCGATTCCCGGCCAGACAGATATCTGAATGGTGAGTTTAGATTTCTGTTCTGGGTCTGGGTGTTTGTGTATTCGTCTATGTGTGTCCATGACACCCGCAACACAGGAGAAATCCTAGTGCGGGGCTATGAGTGTAGAAAGTGTGTTGTAAAGTGTGTGTGTGTGTGTGTGTGTGTGTGTGTGTGTGTTTTTTAAAACTATCCTCACAAACTTACGTCATTATATCTGTCTCTGAAATTGAGCCGCAGAGTTTTCTGCCTACTTCAAGAAAATGCGAAGAGTTTGGGCCGTGCTTCAGCAGGTATTTGCAGATTGGAAGACTTCACAAATCTGTGGATATTCTTACTCTTAAACTTAAACAACGATGTAACATTTTAATCAATTAACATTTTTAGGTTAGCACTAATATAGTTCCTTCGATGGAGTGTCACTGCCTTGAGGTATTTG
>DWLI01002661.1:0-12854 GCA_018249915.1 Cecropterus dorantes dorantes
GTTTCGTTGGAAGGGTGTGGTTGCCGGCACACTTTTACATGAGGCGACAATCTTAGTCCTCGGGAGTAGCAACGCATATGTGTTTGACTTCAGATAGAACTTATGTTCTATATAAAATTACTTAACGATGTCCATGGGCGGCAGTGACCACTTACCATCAGGTAGACTGTATGCTCGTTTGCTACTTCAATATAATAAAAAAGGGTGTTGCTGCCTTCGCAGTCGAATGAAGGGTTCTACCACCGTATAAAACATAAAAGTATGGCACGACGTCACAAAAAGTATAGCTACACAGTTTGTTTTTACCAGCGTCTCCATGCGAACGTAAATACAGGTTACATATATACATCTACCACAATACCTAGTATCTAGACAACAAGCGACGACGTTGGGCTTCACTATACATACATACCGGTATATACAGCTCTGCTCAGTACATACAGACCGGCAACACCGTAGTATACCGTTAGACGGCAGATGAAACTTACTTTCTTTTTATTTTTGACTAGCTACGCCCCGCGGTGAAACCTGCATTTAAACTGCGATAATTTATCGACAGCGTAGATGGATTTTAATCATGATACAATGATTTTAATTTTACACGTTAGATGTCATGTTAGAGAATACGGTCTATATATATATATATATTATCCTTTAAATTAAAACTCAATAGTCTTCATTTAAAGATATTTTAAGCACAAAAGAAACAGACAAATAAAAATTAAAAAAATATATAGAAATGAGTATTACTACTCATTCTCAGTCCTATACTATTTCTACTAAGTACTTATAATCAGTTGTTTTTGCGCTAACGAGTAACAAACACACATACATTCTCACAAACTTTCGCATACATAACAGTTGATGTATGCAATAGCTAACTTAGTTCGCGTAACGTAACCGTTATTTGGTCAACTATTTAGTATTTCATAACAGTAGATATATACATATATTACACACGAACAAATAACTTATCTATGAACATATGCATATACTAGTTTCTGCTAATGACTTCGTACACGTAGATTTATCCGATATTCAATTAAATATTCATCCCTTAATGTGGGAGTACATTACATAGATATGATAATAAATGTTGAAACAGGCTCTTCACTATTTCTAAACAAAGCCTATCTGCTGATTTTCAATCAATTTTTTAATCAAAAAATAAACTATTCAGCCAAATGTATGTATTCTTAATGGGAGGTTATATCATAAAATGAACTCATTGTTCAAATTTCACGATTCTAGGTCCAGCAATTTAGGCTCTGCGATTCTGATTAGTCAGTAGTTGCGTATGAGTATGATATAAGTTCAATTGCTTCATGTATGCAAAAAACCATTACATCGTCGTAGTCCGATGACTGTCGCATTCGGCCCGTCTGGTCTTATACCTATCTGAAATCTCATCTCAGAATGAAAAATACGGAGTATTATAAGAACTCTACGGGCATTGGAGCTGAGTAACGCTCAATCGTTTTTGTTATAAAGTGATACCTATCTAAATAAAATGTACTCTAAGTAATATTGTAAATGCGACAGTTTGTAAGCATGTATGTGTGGTTGTTACTCTTTTACGAAATAACTACTGGTCGGATTTCGCTGAAATCTGGAACACAGAAACACATGCTCATTACCGTGTTAGACAACGAAATCGAGCGGAATCGCTCGAATAGAAATAAATCATAGTTATATTATAGGTAATACAAGTTACCAAATGAGCATATTTAATAAGTGTTTTAAAATACTCTATTTATTCGACTCTCTACAGCCATTACTCGTATTTCTACATATTTTTGGCAAGACCATATACCTACCTAATTTGAGTTTTTATGCTATACTAGTTTTGGCTTACAAGTCAGTCAAATCTTTCATCGCTTTTGCGCTAAAAAGCATTGGCCTCGGGGCCAGATCTTTTTCCTTTCACCACAACGTAGGATATTCATATTAAAAGAAGATATGTAAGAGTGTAATATAAAGTTTTTTGTTCCGTATAAATTATATTTACACAAAAAAACGTATCTCGTAATCGTAATAACCATAAAGTAACCATCGCTTTGTAAACTAAAATCCAAAATTAAAAGTAAAATGTTTGATCTGAGTTTTTTCAGTTACCTATATAAATTACAGGCGAGAGTGAGAAAGCCCTATGCAAGCGTCGCTTTCGCCCTCCGCGAAAGCCTCCTGAAAATATCTATTGATTATTGTATACATGGTTGGTACGTATAGTCTGCCACCTCGTCCTATATTAATGTCGACTGCCGTCGTTGAGTGCCAATTTATTTGAAGAACATTCGTATATTGTGAATTGAGTACTATATTAACTACCCTGATATTATAGTGACTATGATAGCTAACGCCAACCCGCCAACGGCGCTCCAAGCGAAAGAAAATATTGAAGTCTACGTATCGCACCGCTAATATTAGAAATATCTTTAAAAATAGAGGAATTGTACTACGGCAACGAATACGTGGCTTGTTAGTGACGTTACAATCGCTCTGTACGAAAAATAAATAAAAGCTCTAGGTACCTATAAACAAAAAAGCTAATGTTCTACGGAAAGGGCATACAGCTAACCCCCTTTAAAGATAGTTTAAGTACGCAGTACAATTCTTGTAGGCAGAATGAAACCCAGTATCAATCTATATAAAGTTATGCATAAAACAGTCATATTATGACGTAGACGTACGAGTTTATGTCGAACGAGACCTGTCGAGTTGAACCAAGAGCAATAGATAGATTGTAAATTCGTATTGCCATTCTTATTTTTCCCATTTTACAGGGAAAAATATAATATCTACTTTTTAGGACATTTATAAAAAAAACGTTTGATACACATATTATATTTAGGTGATGTTTAATTTATAATATGGAAACCAAAATCGAGAATGAAGACTGGAACTACAACATTCATTTTTAGATTGCTTTTAGATTGCTATATCTAATCAATATTTTTTGCAATAATCTATATTTATTAGTATTTATTTATTAAATTTACGTAAATCGTGATTGTTCTAAAACACAAGTTGTATCCATACGTGAAAACAGTTTTAAAATTCATTCCGGGGTTTTCAAGATTAGCATTCAATCTATTAAAGTGGACTGATCACTTTAATTGACCTTCTTTAAGTCTGAGACAGTTTTAGAAAGGTGAAGCTGGATTTTTGGTTCCAGTTATTCGATTTTAGTAAATTATAGTGTAATTCATTTATAATAAATGGCTCACCTTCGAAATCAACAAAATTAGATCAAATATGTTTGGTATTGGCGCATGGAGAGATATAATGCTTTTTCTTACGTCAACTTCTAAAGCTTTGTTTTGTGCTTTTTAGTTATTTTTGCTATGAAGTACTTTTTAAATATATTTTAACTCTATTTTTTTTACTTTGCTGTCAGACATCATGCAAAAATTATGTTGCAATTAATGTATGTCGACGAGAGGACGTAGGTACGAAGTTTATTAGGACTAGAAAGACGATCTGTAGTTGAGTAAATTTAACACAAAACTTCAGTATAATTACGTGGATTGGATGAGATGCTGCAAGTAAGGACTATTGGTAAGAATATTGAATCTAACGCGTATTTGCACGATTAATACTCCATTCATCAATGAAGTAATTAGTTTAATGGTAAAACAATTTACATTTCGCTGCGATAATGTTTACAATAACAAAGTTATTTATTAAAGTTGTTTTTAACAAACATAAAAAATGTTTTAATAAAACAAATAAGTATGTATATTTCGGTAGCAATTTTGTTGCAACTTATCATACCCGTTCACTAATGTTAGCCAAAATAATATTATTAACTTAACAATACTCGTTAAATAATAATATTTTTACGCAATAATCAAATAAATGGGAGAATTTATTTTATAACTGGTATTATTATATCGCGAGAAACGGAACGCGCTTGCGCGCGCCCAACGGGTAGACGCGGAGCGGAGGGTCGCAAGGCCGGGGTGAGGAGTGCAGAGCGAGGTAACGTCACGTCGAACAACGCAAGCGAACCCTACTAAATTAAAAAGGCGTTCCGATGCGCACTATCAAACGCGTTCGGAGAATATTTTAACCAGCAGTATTATAACTTGCCTGCGTCGCCCAAGAGTCGACCAACACGATTACGCGAGGTGGGAAGTGGAAACAGCAGAACAGAACATCGACATCGGTGTAGTAAAAGTGGGTTCTCCCTTCAAGAATAGCGATACCACTATTGTCGCTTCTAATAAATTTTGACAAGAAAAAAGTCGATTCATCAAGGAACATATTGCTCATAATATCAACGTACAGTGTATATTGTGGTCTTTATCAAAATAAAGCAGAAAATAAATAGGGAACACAATCTCGTAACAGTGTTAAAAACGGACCTTATGTGCTGGACATTAAAGTGATATTCGTTCAATGGGTGCAGTTGGATGACCGAATTTACAGAAAATATGATTACTTGGTATAGTGAGTTGATATGAGTTGTGCGCGCGTTTCGGAGCGTACAGCTGTGCCATAGACCTGAAGCAGTTGCCATGGATTGGAGAATAAGCCAAGGACGCGAGAGCCGGTGAAGCCCGCCGAGACCACAATCTTTTGAATCAGGTACCGGTTTTTTGTTTTATCATTTCGTTTGATTTATGATGGTGCACTCTCCGACTGGTATTAACGGACATTACTGCCCAGCAACCGTGTAAAAAGAACTTTCTAGTAACAAATATTTTTAATTTAGATATTTGTGTAATTTTACTAATTTTCAGTCAACTGTAAATTTAGATTTAGTCTCCTTAACTATTACTTTAAAACAGTACTTATGTTGTGTATGATTTTTAGGTGACGATGGACAGCCCAACTGATTCTGTAGAACATCTCCCGGGTAACCAGGAGGTGAGAAGAGACGCAGAGGTGGATCCAATCACAATGGAGAGCACTGAGCAAGAGTGTCCTCTCATAAGGGATGAAAAGAGTAGTGATAGTGATGTTAACAGTGAAGATCTTAGCTCTAATGATGAACAAAATATGAATAGTAACTCTCAGTTTTATGAGAGCAGTGATAGTAAGATAGATTATGCTGTAAAAATAGATGACAATGATACGCTAAGTGATATTGATGATATTAAGACCGACACTGCTTCAGCAGACAGTGAAGACTCCGCACTTGGAAGCCTTCCACCAGATGGCACCTCAAATGACAGAGAGGAAGAAGTTCAAGACCGATCTGATGGCAGTGACTCAGGCATTGGATCGGAGACCACGGAAGATGCAAAGCTACCGAGTTTCAACATTTCACTCCCTGGTTCAAGCGGTCTATATAACACTAAATCAGAAACTGATGCAAGTGCTAACAATACCCCTGAAAATAGTAGTAAGAATGAAGACGGCCATAATCCAGTGGATATAATCAGTAAACCCCTCAGAAGCAGTCTTAAAAGGAAATGTGACAATGAAAGTGATGATACACCCCAACCAAAAAAGAAAAAGGAAAAAATTCGGTTCGATAATGTTACAGTTTTCTATTTCCCCAGAGCTCAAGGCTTCTCTTGTGTTCCGTCACAGGGTGGCTCTACTTTAGGGATGGAGTGGGTGCATACCCATACACAGAACTTTACTTTAGTTGAACATGCCTTGGAACAAAGGAGATTACACCGGCAGATATTACAACAACTGAAGAGTGAACGACATTCACTGCAAGGTGTCGTTCTTTCGTCCAGTGAAGACAGTGACACAGAAGAAGAGGCCAGTGACATTTCTGAATCAGAATTAGATCTAGACAGCTATTACTTCCTACAGCCTGTGCCCACTCGGCAACGGAGAGCGCTTCTAAGGGCTGCTGGTGTACGAAAAATAGAGGGCTATGAAAAAGATGAATGCAGAGACATTAGAACATCTCGCGAATTCTGCGGATGTGCTTGTAAAGGTTCCTGTAACCCTGAAAACTGTTCTTGCAGTTTAGCTGGCATTAAATGTCAAGTTGATAGGCTAAACTTTCCCTGCGGTTGCACCAGAGACGGGTGTGGAAACACTACTGGCAGAATAGAGTTCAATCCTATAAGAGTTAGAACTCATTTCATTCAAACACTCATGAGATTAGGCCTAGAAAAGAAGAATGAAGAAAACCAAGAAGCTGCAAAGAGGCAATGGGCTGAACTCAACACAACCAATACATGTATTCCGAGCACATCGTATGAAAGGGACAGATGTATGAGCCATGAAGATGGATTGTTGCGTGATGTTAACCTCACCCCAAGGGTTGAGGTTGAGTCTTGTGTAAATGCTGGTAATTTCAACAATGTACATTGTGATGTAAATGGTGCCTCAGCTCAAAATGCTATGCCGAAAAATGTTGGGTATAATTTTAGCACTGACGCAACTCACAATGTTGAAGGTAACAATGCTGTTCACTTTGAGGATAAGTCGGAGCATCACACCCATGACCCATACACATCAAATATCCTTCAAGGCAAAGGTCCTCCTTATTCAACAGTTGGTTCAATGGACTTCAATTCTATGTCTAATAACTTGCAAAGTTTTCCTTGTGATCTCAATTATTCATATGAACAACACTCAGATGGCAATCGTTTTAAAGGATTACAGAGTTTTTCAGCCACTAGTTTTGAAGAGTTTGCACATAATTCACAAATGTCTATGTTTAATCACTATGGGCATGTATACATGCCTGATTATATGCATAAGCCTAGCACAAGCATACCTGAGCACAATTTACAGTATCACTCTATGCAACAGAATCATTATGAAATGTACAAAGCTAATTCAGAATGTGTAAATACAGAAAATAAGAATGATTCTCATTACACTACTCTAATGACAATGCCATATCAAACTAGTAATAAGTTACAAACCGTAGAGAATGACGAGAATTGGTTTAGTCACAGCACACTGTTAAACTTGGACCATTCGGACCAGACCACCCAAGAAGCATCCGATGTACAAAGCCAACAAACACCGACTGGTGTTGAAAATGAAGCTGTTGAAACTACAGAGAATTTTGGAGAACTTATTAAAAAAACTATGGTAGAGTCTGTTACTGTGTAGAAATTTACTTGTTGTCTTTTAATAATTTCAATGAAATATCTTGTTATCAAGTTTTATTATATCAATTGGGTATTCCAATGTATATTATATTTGTTTTATCCTCTTTATTTATACTGCATTTATTCAATGTCTTGAATGCATTATATTAAATGGTTAAATGTGTATAAATTTAAATCAAGGTTTCTTTCATAATCAGAATTAAAAGAATATGAGTAATGAGTGCTTTGTGTTTTTTTATAACATCACTAAATTAAATTGATCTAATCATATTTATTATATTATTTACAACTGAAAAATAAGGATAGCATAGGTATTTATTATTTATAAAGTTCATAAAATTTAAAGTCATCTAAATTACAATTAAGTACATACTAGAATAAAAACTGTTTCATGTAACATTGCTATTTAAATTTTTTTTTTATGATAAATTATCGAACGAACGTAAAATCTCGTCTGGACTTGGTCACTGCCACCCTAAAACATCTGTAATCAACCTCTGATAAGAGTTACCGAAAGTCGCCACAGATACATTGAATGATCCTCGTGAGGTCTAAGATAGAATGCTATATAAGTACTTCTCCATTAATACATCCATGAAACTTAAACACAGCAGAGTGTAACATTGTTGTAATACGGCGGCGGTGCCTCCACAGCCGAACTGCCAGCGATAATAATAAACTTAAGCATAGATGACATTGTGATAACAAAATCTTATTAGCTGAAACTAAATAAATATCTCCGCCGTCTCGTAGCTTGTTGTTTTCACAGCTTTACACACCATAATGAGAATGGCCTCCAGTATCTTCGACAATAGTCCGCCACACTGGCCTTATGTAGATTGGTAATACGAGTACACACAGGAACACACTTTGTGAACTTAATTGTCAATACGCATATTTTTTAAATCACTTCAATAAAGACGGGATTTGAGCTCTGAGTCCACAGCGTGGAGGCGAAAATCCAAAGGTTATTTATCCCAAACAGTGGCGGATCCAAGAAAAATATAAACAAAGCGTGTGATCAGCGGTGTCGGAATTTTAAATGCTGTGGAATATGATCAATTTGTCGACAGATAGTTACGACACCGATTATTTATTTTAAGTTTTATGTTACCGATGAGTGTTTTAATTAAGTAATATCTACGGTAATAGATGTCTTACAAACAGCATGTTTTAAAAGCTAAAATATGATTAAAATGATATTAATACGTTACCAAAAAATTTAAATAAACGAAAATTATGGACAAAAAGAAAATTTCGAAAACGAAGTACTACATTTATTTTCTTTTAGCTTTCTGAAACATCTAACATTTCATAGGGTCGCCGAGTTCGTTTGAAGTTGTTCTTGGCAGTTACCAGTAGCCAACTCCAAGATAGCATTTTATGCCTCTCACATTTCGCTTAATTTTTTTTAGATCTGAGATCCAATAATTTAAGCAAAAGCGAAAACTCGAGAGTAAAATAGTGCAATATCTCGTTAGACCATGGTCCATTCTGTATTAGGCAGGTTATGTATTGACGACCCGCGTGGCAGAGCAGTCACCATACTGGTCTGACACGCAGTAGGTTCCAGGTTCAACCCCCGGTCAAACCGACTTCGATGATCGAAACAGGCATGAATGATCAATTTAGTGATTCTTGGCGTATCCTTAACATCCCTGACACAGAAGACAATTCTAGTGTCTACCTGTTTAACTGCCTATTTAAACATTTTATATAGGGACTATGAGTATAGAAAATGTTTAAATAGGTAGTTACTAGTACCTATTTGCACTTGACTTCAGGTATAGGTACTTGCACAAATGCAATTGGTGCAAGATACTAGCTAGCTAATACCTAAAAAGGCACTAGTGTACACATTCTAACCCAAATTGTAGATTAAAACACAGTTACATAATAAATTCCTTTTATTTATTGTCTCGGGGAATGCAGACATTGTTCTTGGACATTAAAATTTTCTTATTCCAATGTACATAGTAACAAAATAATACATGAAGCATAATACAAAATTAAAAGTAATACTGTTGCTCTATGTAGAAGGCATTTGTCAGGAATCTTGGTTTAATTGCCATAATTTTACTGTTCTATCCTTGCTCGCTGTGATTAAAGATTTAGACGCTTCGTCATAATGTATCGCCTTTACCGTATCTGAAATTTAAAAAAAAAACACACACTTAAAGATTATGATCATACAGTAAGTGATAAAATCCATTGTTTTTCGACTAAAGAGGCTACCCCGCCATACCTCTTTAAACCTAATAACAGTCGTTGCAAGTTTTTTCGAGTTATGTTTTGTATGGACTAACCCGTAATCTTAGAAACATTGGCTTCGAACGTCCATTTATTGAGGAAGGCTATAGGCCTATTATATAAGATCACGCAGTTTGTTTGTACTTTTTTTTCTTATTTAGTAGCGGGTGAAACCGCGTAGCACATCTAGAATGTAATAAAGCCATGAACTAACCATTATGTGCTCGTAACTCGTGTAGCTGTGTCACAGTAATCATATTCCACTGCAGCAAGGTTCCCGAGCTTCCACCGAGCCAGAGAACGCTGGAGCCGTCCCAACAGAGCGATGATATCGACTCCGAAAAATTCTTCTGGTACACCTGCCGAATGAAATGATAATTATGATCATTTAAAAATTATTATAAAGTGCCTAAGAAAAGTATAAACTTGTATAGTAGCATTGTATAGTATACATTGTATAGTAGCACCATAAAAACTTTCGTTTAGTAAAAAATGGTGAATTTTAAATAAATAGAAGGAATAATTAAGCCATCATATAAGACCAGATGGAGGAAGGTAAAATTTGATGGCGAAAAAGAAATGTCTTCTGATATGGAGTTGGCTGTCTTATTTTTTGATTCAGAGAGGATGGGCCTCTTCCTTCCGCCTACGTCCTATTTATAAATTTCTGTTGTACTAGGAATAGATTTAAGTACTTGCATTCAGACTGTAAGGGAGACCCTCAGGTCTACCCCCTGCATGTGCCAGTAGTGAGGATTATGGCAATAACAAAAAAGTAAGCAACGCTAACGAGTAACGAGCTTTCGTACACAAACCCAAGCGTTCACGTTAAATTACAATGGTAATGGTATGTATGGCGGTTATGCTATGTAATGGTAAAAATGTGTTTATATTTTTGAATGTACGTAATTTTTTGCTTACCTCACCACAATAGCTAACTTTATTGTTCACATTAGACACATAAAATAGTTTTCTGTGAAATATTGCATGGAAACTTAATTTATAGCGCATTTATTGGGTTTCAATGCAATATTCCAAACAATTTAGTACCACTTACAGAGTGCAACACACTAAGGTCGGTGACGGTCATCTCGCCACCCTCGCTGACTGTGACGATTCTGTCCGTGGACAGGAAGCAAACTCCGCTAACAGCCGTCGAGTAAAGACGGATCTTATTCACCAGGGCTCTGGTTGTGAAGTCCCAAATGAACACCTCTCCATCATTCGTGCCCGTTATTATATCGAACTCGTGGTGACGATATCTGTAAATCAAAAGAAATTTATGAAAAAAAAAACCAACCGAATTGATGACCGCCTCCTTTTTGAAGTCAGTTAAAAATATGAAACTATTTACTTAAAATATTTTAGATTAGTGAACTTTTACGCAAAAGGACAGTTCCTACTCAAAAGTGAGGAATTGCTAACGCGAAAAATTAAGGATACTATCAAATCATATTTCTAAATTCTGATAATTTAAAACGTTATGACAATAAAATTGCTACTCATTACTTTTTATGATTTAAATCATAGACGTAGAAGCGACAGTCAGCGAAAAAAAATAGGTAGTCTAGTTTTGATTTTTTTTCACTCTATGATAAAATTAGAAATTTGTCGTCGAAAATACAAGAATTATCCTCTTGTGTGAAGAATTTATCTTTAGGCACCTATGCTAGGAGGGGGCCAAATATAAATAAAAGAGGGTCTAAGTCTGCCTTTCTTTATACACCCATAATTTAATATATATTTATTTAAATAAACCTTCCTTAAATATGTCACAAGGAATACGCTAAGAAAATGCTAAAATAAATACCTGTAGGTCATGCTGGTGATTTTGCCATCGTGATCAAACTCTGCTTTCAAGCCGCGCAGGGCCTGTCCCGCTTTACCGACATTTCCCCACACTCGTACCACGCCGTCACAGCCGCCCGATATTAAGAAATGATCTGGAATTATAATATAAAATCTAATTGATACTACTGTAACACTAACATAGAACAACACATAGGTTAAAATTGTATATCGACGCAAGAAAGCGACCTTGCCGTATCTCGAAAAATGCAACTTTACACCCGATCCAAAAAACTATTTATAAAATATCATAACTTTTAATTTAGTCGTTCTACTGGTATCTTAAGTTGTAGAATATTGAATTTTAAACTAAAAAATAGTATATGTAATGTATAAAACCATTCCAAGACTAGTGTAATAAATTTTATGTCTATGACTGAAATTCGTATTATTCGAAATACAACAAGTTCGTTTACCTGCATCGATATGAAGAAATAATGTACAGGCATTCCTTATATAATGTAAATATGTAAAAAAAAGTTTTTAAACTAATCATCCCTTTAAGAGCTAAATATGTGACGAAAGCTTAAATAGTACAGAAAGAAAGAAATATTTTATTCCATTATGAATAACACATTTCTTTCTTTCTGTACTATAGACACGGACGAGTACACACACCTACACTGTTAAAGACACAATAATAATATACTAACAACTACCATTAGATACGTGAGAGGTATACATCACGAAACGGGTCCTTCTCAGCATTATGCTGGTTGATTGCATTCAGCCAGCGCTGGTCTTTCGAAGGACCAGGATGATGAGGTCACGCCAGGTCAAAAACAGTACAATCCAAGATAGCGCAATAATTAGTGACATACTGCGTAAACATTAGACGTTTTTTTCAATAAAAACTTTGCTCGTCTGTTGGCGGCTATTATTAATGAATTATTTTAAGACTATAAATAGGAGTGATAGTGACTGCGTTATAATACCATCTAGATGTCTGGATGAAGAAGAACCAAACATGAAGATGCAAACATGCGATAACAAACTTACGCTTTTGTAACCATAACAAGCAACTAACAGAGTCGTCGTGTGCTCGAAAGCTTTCTATAACCCTGCCGTATTCCACGTCGTATAAATATCTGTAACAGGAATAAACAATGCATGTAGTACTTCATAATGTACTCTCAAAGATAGTAGAACGCTATCCGCTATCACCGCACCTATTTCTAGCGTGATGCAATTTTGTGCGTCGATGGAAAGCTGGGGTTGCCGGCGCACTTTCATATAAGGCGACCATCTCAGTTCTCCGAAGACGCAACGCGCCTGTGATTGACTTGATAGAACCCCTGTTTTATATGAATCTGTTTATTTCTATAAGCAAATTCAAACATGTAATCGGGTGCAGTGCATGTTCCTTTGCTACTTCGAATCTTATAAAATATTACAATAAAAACGAATTATTAACTTGAATCACAGGTAAATTATGTCACAAATCCTCCCTCCTTGAAACGGGAGGAAACGGTTCACGGGAAATTATAATCGTCATTATAATTATAAACGTCATCATAATTGTACACAATCATTATACCTACATTAAATCAATTTCTCAAAAATATAAATCAGAATTAAGAGATGACAATGTTAAAAATAAAATATTTTAACAACTTGTGTGATGCAATTGTGGATCGTACTGTACCAGATTGCTCGTTTGCTGCTTCTAAACATTAAAAAACATTGCTACACATACCCTAAGTACGTATGGGAAGAGAC
>DWLI01002662.1:0-12853 GCA_018249915.1 Cecropterus dorantes dorantes
TTTATGCATTTTGAAGATACCATATATAAATAGATGCTATTTATAAAATTTATTAATATGGAGATAGTAATGCATAAAAAACATATTAAAATGAACTTTATAATAATTATGTACTTTATAAATTAAAGTCATAATATAAAAGTTATAAACAATTTTGTTGAATGCACATACATACAAGAATTTAAATAAAAAAGTTAGAAATAGTATATACATAAATAAAATATGGACTATACCCATATAAAATTAGTTACATTAAAATTAAAAGCACTGACCTGTTCTAATGTATGCGTCTTTGTTGTTAGTTGCTCATTGATGTGCAGGTCGTCAACAGAACTAAGAGCATCTTCACTACCGACCTGTAATAAACGATTTATTACAACTATATCGGAAAAATGATTCCTTCAGAGATGCATTATTTTTTTGACTACCTAAAATGTTACATAGAAAACCAATAATTGAGTAAACATGTATATACACAGTGTTAACGTAAATTAATTATAATTTTTATTTAGTATATGTTAGAAATATAAAACAAAACATTTAAACTAGCAAAATGTTATTAAGTGTAAGCGAGGTTAAGCTGCATATGTCTTCGTCCAAAATTGTTACATTAAAAAAAAAATTGCCTTAATTTTTTTTTAATAAATTCATCATAATGCTTCGGAGGTCTATTTTTGTGTTGAAATGTCTTATGTAGCTAGTATTCGCTTACCAAACTATAAGCAAAAATAAGGCCAGTGTTACAGCACAAACACAGAATGCCCTGTATGACTGTAGTAAAGAGGTCTATCAAACTTATCCTGTACCTTACTATTTTAGTTTTATTTACCTCCGACGAAAAAAGAGGGGTGTTATAAGTTTGACTGGGATATCTGTCTGTTCCACAGACAGACATAGCTCCTAAACATGTGAACTGATTTGGATATGTTTTTTTTGTTATTATTAAATTGTATTGCTTTTAGTTCTTCTTCAATTGTTATGTTTAAAAATATTACCAAGCTGCCTGCCTCTGAGAAGAAATCACCGTTGCAACTGGTTGGCTGACTGCTTCCCACCCCGGCCTTATTTGGAGTACCCCCGAGCCTTTCCTTCTGGGCCTCCTCTAGAGAGAACTGTAACTCCTGGTTTTTGTTTCTCAATTTAGCTATTTCACACTTGTATTTACTTTCGGATTCGTTTAAATGTCTCTGGTAGTCCTCTATGGAGGCCTGCAGCTGTGACACTTCAAAGGTTTTATCTGAAAGCTAGATAACAGAAAAAAAAACTGTTAAACGTTTAATTAAATACCCATTTCTAGCGTCAGGGTGAGGTTATATGTATATGAGGCTAGTCCATGTATATCTTAGTCCACGGGATTAGCAATGTATCTGTGATTGACTTCAGATAGAATTCCTGTACTATATGAAGTTGCTTACAGATGTACAGTACAATATGTGCGGTAATAACCACTTACCATATGGACTGCATGCTCGTTTGCTATTTCAGTTAAATAAAAAAAAAAATAGTTATGAAAATTTTTGATCATATCCAACAGAACAAAACTCCAAGTCACAGTCAGATAAAGGAGAAACACATTTAGGTAACTGCTCTTTGTTGTGGTGATCAGAAGGTATTAAAATCTATAATATAATATGCGTTCATATACTATCAGCACATACACATAAGAGTATGTCCATAGAATATAGAAAATTGAATAATAATAATATAATAATTTATAACATTATCACTCAACATGGTATAACAGTAAAAGAGGTCACAAACAATACATAATCATAAATAACGTAATATAGAAACTCCAAACACATTGTATAGTTACTGTCGATTGTTATAATCATGTGATAGGCGTGTTCACTGAGAACATTCACCTAGAATGAAACAGTTAAGTTTCAAGCATTACACTAAATAACGGAGAGAACTGTGGTTTTGAGTAAATGGTCTGCGACGTTTTGTGTCTGACGAATAATCATATTCTAACTAATCATATTCGTGATTCTACTTTATCTATAAGATCAAACCCAAATACTTGGTGATCCATAACTGGATGAAAATATACAATGAATATCCCATTGTGATGAAAAGTTAATAAGAGGACGTATAGGGGATTTGTGAACGATTGATCTGAAAACTTTAATAGGTAGTATGAACCATGTTAAAATTTTGATACTAGTCAATGAAGTCAAAACTAATACACCACTTTTTAGGCCCACTGTAACACACCTGTCGGGGGCGCATTCACATAATTAGCCTAGGGCGGTCAGAACTCTTGATTAATTGCTGGGGATATGGATCACTACATCCCACTCTATGTCTAAAGAATAATTCTTTAGAGTTCTTCAAAGAGACCTTTATTAGAGTTTTTTGACCAATTTCAGAATCAATTAATTCTGGAACCCAATCCTCTCTTAGAAATAATTACAGAGACTTGGTAAATTTTTACAGTGGCTAACTGCCATTGTTTAAACCACCTTAAAATGGCTATAGCTACATGCGAAGCTTACCAAAACTTATAGAGGTTTTAAAGTACCTGTGAGGCAAATTGGGCATTCTCAATAATTTTCTTCTGTAACTCCTCTTGCAATAATCCGGAGTCAAGAGGAGCTGAACTGGTTGATGTTGTTGGCTTCTCATCTCCTTTGCTTTTTGATTTTTTTGATAATTTTAACTGCAAAAAGACGATAATGATACATTTTTTTTAAATACTTTCTTGTCTAGAACTTTTGTATTCATAATTATATTATTGTTAGTAACTAACTTTTAATGCTTGTACTGATAAATTAGCAATTTATCAAAATTGTTATTCATGTTAAATATTGTAAATATATTCAATATAATACAGTTCCAAAGGTGAAACAACAATAATACAATGTTAGACATATTATATTTATTGACCATTAAAAAACATGGATGCTTCATGCAGCTACTTTTTTAGGACAACATGCTTTTTGCATTAATGAGGATTTTTTTCAGATACGAGGTAGATTTATAATTTAGAAGATACCAAAGACAGGCCCAATCATTCTTATAAGATCAAATTAATGTATAAAAAGTTTAATCAGACTCATAACTTAGCTGTAGATAGTGTCATATGTAGATGTAGAATTACAGATATTGGTTTGATAAACAATGAGTACAATGTTGGTGCAACTTGTATGTATATATTATAACTTGTATATATTTTATTGCATCCTCTTGTTCATACATTACTGTCTTAAAAAGGCATACTATATTATTCATGTCCAAAACTAACCTGTAAAAGATCAAGTTCATCTTGAAGGACGGACACGCGCCGCGTCAACTGCTGGTTCCTAAACGTTAAAGAGTCTATCTCTAATTCTCCTTTCCTCAACGACTTCTCCTTTTCCTTCAGTATCTCCCTCAATTCATTAGATTTCGCTTGCTCATCTAGAACGCCTTTTTTCAATACCTTGACGTGCACCCTCAGCTAAAAGCGGAAACAACGAATTCACACAAATTGCCGACTGCATAAAGATTATTGTTACCGTTCAACAACTTTACCTTCGAATATTCGGAAGCCAATTTCTGGTACTTCGCCTGTATATCCCCTGAAGGTAGCCCTTCCATGACTCCGCTTCAAGAGGTCATAACTGTTTATTGCGACACATACGGCGTTAAATGTTTATTTGTTAAAATCGTTACCTACATCGAACACCCACTTCTAGTGAATTGACACATATTTTGACAGCTGACTGATTGACGTTTGCAATTTCTAGAGATGTCCCGATATTTACAGGGACTTTTTAGTGTTACCTAAATAGCGATGGAAAAGTGAAAAACATTTTAAAACGAGTATATATAAATAAAAAAAATTAAGATCTTAATATATATCATTTTACCCTTAAACATATAGTAGTGTGTTTCTGCCTATGCAAATAAAATAAAAAGTAATAGTCTGCTTTTATTCTTAAATTATTATTTTTTCCATTATTTTTCAATATATAATAAGGAAATAATTAGGGATGCATTGTTTGATTTAATAATAATAAAGACTTTTTAATTAAAATAAGATTGAACATTTAAGTTTTTATTTAAATTGACTTTATATGTAATCTAGATTACAACTTTTATACTTTTTATATCTGTACAAAATAATGCTGGCAATATTGTCTCTGTTGATGTGTCGTGATTGTCCAATGTAAAATATCAATATTTTGGATTTTATGAAAGAAAAATAATATTTACCCATTGAAATATTGTACTTAAATAGTTCAACTTACTCTCCATCCATTATTTACACGACAATGGACGACAGGTCTAGTTTTAACTGAAATTACATGTCCTATCGCAACAGGTAAAACTAAGGGAGAACAAAGTAAATTATGACTAAACTATGTGATTAATCAACAGGATCATGGAATCAAGTAGCTCCACTTTCACGGACGTTGCCAGCGAACACCCGAAGAGCATCATACACATCGACATCGATTGTTTTTATGCTCAAGTGGAAATGATCCGGAAACCCGAACTACGCTCGCAACCTCTCGGCATTCAACAGAAAAACATCGTCGTAACGAGCAATTATGAGGCCAGGAAGTACGGGGTAAAAAAGTGTATGCTCATAACGGACGCCTTGAAAGTGTGCCCTAATTTAAAACTGGTGAACGGCGAGGATTTGCACGACTACAGAACCGCTTCAAACAAAATCTTCGCCGTTTTACAGACGTGGAAGTGTCCAGTGGAAAAGTTGGGTATGGATGAGAATTACATTGATGTCACAAACTTGGTCCAGGAGAGGTTAAAGAGCATCAACACTGGGGTCACAGTGGTTGGCCATGTTTTTAGCGAACCGAACATGGACTGCCCCTGTGGCTGCCATACGAGACTGAAAATATCATCACAAGTGGCGTCAGAAATGCGCCAGAAAATATACAACGAATTAGGTTTTACAACGTGCGCTGGTATTGCACACAATAAGTTATTGGCTAAACTCATCTGTCCATTTCACAAGCCCAATGATCAAACGACCATATACCCCGAACATGGCCCCCTTTTTATGTCCACTCTACAAAGTGTTCGGTCGATACCGAGTATTGGTTCAAAAACAACAGAAGCTCTCATATCACAAAAAATTATAACTGTTAGTGACTTACAAAAAGTGTCCCTGGACGTGTTGAAAAAACATTTCAGTAGTGACATGGCAGTTAGACTGAAAAATTTAAGTATAGGGGAAGACAATACTCCAGTGAAGCAGACGGGCAGGCCTCAGAGCATAGGTTTAGAAGATAGCTTCAAAACTGTCAGTGTTAAAAGTGAAGTGGAGGAACGGTTCGCAGCATTGCTGCAGAGGCTTCTAGTGTTGGTCAGAGAAGATGGACGCATTCCAGTTTCGTTACGTGTGACATTAAGAAAGAAAGATGTCAAAAGGCTGAGTAGTCATAGAGAGTCCAGGCAGTGCCAGGTCTCACCTTCCATATTTACAATAAACAATGGTACTTTGACTGTGACTGAAGCAGGGCAGAATAAACTGATGAGCATAATTATGAGATTATTTAATAAGCTTATTGACTTAACAAAACCATTCCATTTGACGTTAGTGGGGCTGGCCTTCACTAAGTTTCAGGAGCGCATGACAGGAAGGAGCTCCATTGTGAACTACTTAATGAACGACATATCTGTCCAATCCGTTCTCAATATACAGAATGACTGTGATACATCTGCATCATCCATGGATTACTCGGCAGCCTCTCCCAGTAGTAGTACCACGACTGACTTGTCGGATGCCGAAGTGGAACCATCCCCAAAGAAGCCTAAAAAGGTTGGCTTGATAGCAAAAAGGAGATGTTTCTCAAAAGAAGAAGTGGCCTCACCTAGTAAGTTAAGGGTGGGAGATTTGAGATTGAACTCAAAAGAACTCGAGAAAGTGTCAGAGCTAAGGCTAAACTCTAGAGACAGGTCACTAACTCCTAGAGCAAGCCCAGCTAAAGATAACTTATCGGACACATCAGATACAATGAAGGATGTAGCTGAAGGAGGTAATTGTGAAGATTGTCCAAGTTACGTCGATAAAGAAGTGTTCAATGCCCTTCCAGATGAAATGCAGCAAGAATTGAAGGCGATGTGGAAAAACCCCTCCAGCTCAGAGGTGCCTAGAAGTAGCCCCAGAACTTCAAACAGATCAAAACCGAACACACTTTTGAAATATTTTGTTCCACACAAATAGTATTAGTAAGATATTATCTTGTTAATTATTTAAAAGATAAGTGAATGGTTTCTATTTTTTCAAATCATACAATTTTTATTCAGCTGATCAAATACATGTTTATGTTATAAAATGCATTTGTTTTATTTACATAAATCAGTCTCTTGCCACTATAAGTAACATTTAGACATGTTGCAACAAGGCACAAGACATTCGGATGATTCACTTTGGCGAATGAGTCATAAAATTTCCGCAAACTTCAATAACAGGATAAAATAAGTCGTAAGTTATATTAACTGGGCATATCATTTAATATCTATATTTTTTACAGCATTAATAACCATTGAAGTTAAATCATTTAACTTGTGCACACTATTTACATTGACCTGCAGAGACTGTCCGATTTGGGTGTAAGCTAAGACGTCTACATTCACTTGTAATCTAATCTTGTCCCCGTCTGTGACTCCTGTTGGATCACTATTCTGCTGTGATGTTTTGTCTCTACTTTGTTTCAGTCTTCTTAGTGACTCTTCAGTTTTCTGTACCGAGGTCAATACATCTTCTACATATTTGTAATAACTGAAAAATTGAGTAAAAAATCATATTTTTATTTCAATCAATAGTACCATTTCAATTATTTTGTACTTATAATTTATGGAATAAAAATTAATCTAGTATAAAAAAGAAATATTTCCTGAAATCAACAAACTAATAAATGTAATGAAGTACAAAAATGTTAATGTAATGTTAGCTGTAATGTAAGCTGTGATAATAATATGAAGTGTATACTTACGAAACTGTCATTACATTAAATAAAGCATTATACAGCTCAATTAAAAATGCAGCATCCAATCTACTGACACTATCTTCATGAAACTCTTTCATAGTTTTAGATATAACTTCAATATATGTGCAATGTTTTGTGGGAATACTCCGATTAGTCTTCCTATAAAGCCTCGGTATTTCACTCACTTGCTTCAATTGTATATTGAAGTACTCATACAGTTCATTCACAATACATTCTCGTATTTTCGTTTTTGTTCCTTGTAACAATTCTTCAGAGGGCTTGAAACTTTGCTGAAGTAACTCTTTACTTCTATCTCCAGGAACTTTACTCTGTACAAGTATTAAAAAATTTGGCAACCTCTCTAAAAGTACTTGGGAGTCCACATAAAGATTGATACAATTGTGAATCAGCTCTTTATTAACATTTGCAAATTCCAATCTTGGCGAGGGATTTCTCTGTGAAGGAAATATTGAATACTATTAAATACACTACAAAAAAACTATTAAAATATACTTTACACACCCTTGTCACAATTTTCTGTGCCATAAAAGTAACTAAACTAAATACTTTTATATAAACCTCTGTTTGTCTAGCCTGCTTCATGTTTAGCCTTAGTGATAATAAATAATTATGGTTGCTAATAAAAAAGACGTTATATTATAGATTTAACTAAGATCAACTATCATTTACCTGATCACAGTATGCCCGTGCCCAAGTAGCATACCGGGATAACAGTTGCAAAGAGAGCTTCCAGAATTTATGTGCTAACGCCTCAATATAGATGCCATCTGACCAGCACTCCTGCATTGCACTCCAACATTTGTGTGTTTCTGCTATTAAAAACCCATCAGACTTCTCCAATGTAAGTGTCTGTTTCAATGATGATTCAAAACCACCTGGAAATGTTAAAAAAATATTATTTTACATAACTTTTTATCTCTCCAGGAATTCAGTAGTGCTTTAGGAGAACAATAATTTCAAAATGAAAATATACAAAAACATTTGATCCTGGAACAAACTATAATTCATATTACCTGCAATTTCTTGAAATCTGATCTGAAAATACACAGGCAAATTCCACCGCCTCTGAAAGCTCTTATATTCACTTGTTTCATGTAATTCTTTGACAGTTTCTCTGTCAGAACATAAATCCTCTAATTTCTTTACAAATTGCATACTTTCACTGTAACGCCTATAGAAAAGTTGGGGGTTTCCCGGTGCAAAAATAGATGCTAGATTAACTTCTAACCGACTTTCGACTTCACACCAAAAACAGTTTACTAAAAAACTATACTTTTTACTGAGAAATGTTAGCTTGGAATGTTGTGTAACTGTAATTAACAACTTGAGCTTTGTCTCTAGTAACGAAAGTATCCTTTTATAAATTCCCAGGAGTCCATCTTTGCTCCTCTGTAGTGCTGGTTCATTAATAATATCCTGTAAAAGTGGTGTAACTGCCTGTTTTCTTATTAGCAACTCAGTTTCTTTTATTTTATCTAATGAGGTAAGAGTTAGCAATGTTTTTAAGAGGTTTTCTTCATGACTGTCATTCCAAAACTGGAAAAGTAGTTCATTGAGTGTTTGCACCAATCTAACACCAACATCTTCATACTGCATTTTTTGTTCTGTTTTAATTAATATACCACATTTTGATATTGAAAACTTCAATTGGTTATACTGCATTGAGGCACGGTCTGCAAGAACTATTTGGTCCTCTTTCCTCTTGTCAGATATATCTTTTAAAATAATATCAAGTGTGTTAAGGCAGTTTATAGTTTGGCTGTAATATTTAAGAAGTTGTTTCTTTTTAAGCAACCCGTGCCGCTGGTTTAGCCACATAGATAATTCCTTCATGGCATCTTCTAAACATTGCTTCACACTCTGTAACATAAAATAATAATCTTAAATAGTTTCACAGCAAGAAATAATTCCTTAGATTGAATAATGTACCTTGTCAACATGTTAGTTACCTTCTACTACATTTGTATTAACAAAAGGGAGTGATGTTGTATCACACAAAGAATGCTATGCAATTTTATATCTTAAAATGAAATATCTTTATTTTTTGCATAGACCTATGGGAGCACTAACAAATTGTCAGTTACAATATTTTTTTTTACACTACCACCGGATCGGAACACAATCTCAACTGAGAAATGCGGCAAGAAACTCAGCAGGTTTGTCTTTATTTTTGTATTACTTTGATTTTTTTTAACCATCTTCTTTAATACATGGGCAATAAAAGCTAGTTACAGTATCTTGTCTTACATTAGTTATACTAGAGGCTTATTTGGCTAGATACTCTACACTGACATTTAATTAACTATTGAGATATATATTATTGCTCACTCTCAAGCTGTTTTGTCTTCTACATAAAATGAACTATCATAAATGTTTTATGTTTTAGACAGTATGTTAAACACTTACAGCCAATTGACATAGAATTGTAGGAATTGCTAAATGTTGTCTTGTAAGCTTTTGGGTATTAAATATTTAACTTATCACCTGTTTAATGACTGCTATAGCAACATCTACCTATAATGCCACACCTACTTTTCTCTTTATTTTCTACATATTATGGTGTCATTGGCTATGAAAACTTAGGCTAGAGTCATAAATGTATGGCAGCTAGTCTAGCTAGATAAATGTGACAAGACAAGGGGGATTAATGTGTAGTTCAAACATTGTGAAGGGTGTGGTAAGAGAGGCATAATTTCCGAGACTTTCCATCTTAGTCCTCAGGGGTGGCAATGCATCTGTGGCTAACCTTAGGTGCGACTGATCTTACTTAGGGTTGATTACAAATATCCATGGGCAGCAGTAGCCACATACCATCAGGTGGGCTGTATGCTCATTTGCTACTTCTAGACTATAAAAAAATGTAATATAAATATTACCAAAACTTCATCATTTAATTGCCCCAACGGTACTTGTATCTTGACAATAGCTTTGTCGAAACCAATGAGTGTCGCGCACAAATTGACAAAATTAGCATAGTCCTTGTTGATGAGTTCGATCATAGCCAGCCGCAGGATCTTCAAATACACCCCCAGGTCGTCACGCATCGTCTCCAAGGACGCCACATTCTGATGCTCCGATAGGAAATTGTCGACGGAAAAATTGGTCTGTAAACAAATGATGGATATTCAATACATTAATATGCAGCGTATCGTAGTGTCGTTTGTTTATTGGAGTGCTCCATCCACGTATTGCGGTGACATATATCGTTGTTTTCGTATTACAAAGCAGATGAAACGAATGTATATTTCATCGCAAACAGTGCAATGGAACATAGGTGATAGTCATTAAAGTTAGAAGGCGATTATTCTATGCAAAATATAAAAGATAAGTGCGAATAATGAGGTGCAATCTACTTGTTAATTAGCTCATAGCTTATCACGGATAGTTAAAGAGACTGTTACCTTGACAAAATCGTTTCGATCAAAGCACAGGCCCCGAGGTGCGGGCGGCAAAGTAAACTCGTTGTCCATTATATTAATTATTTATTGCTTTTAAGGCACCATTATTGAGAGGAACAGTTAAAATTGTTTATCTATTAAATATCACCCTATATTCGGCGATCATTTTGACAATTACTTCACTGACGTAGCTTGACACATCACACGTCAGGTATTCGTTCGGATACGCGCATTTGTAATTTAGTGTAAAAATCACAAAATGATTTTGTACTAACATTCGTCATCAAACTCGTCTCATTTATGGTATATTTTTAGTAAAATAAATAAACATATGTACGTTTAACAATTACGATAACAATTGTAACAATATACATGCGGTCTAAAGTATAACAAATATTTTTAACATACACTGTACGTAAAGTAGGTTGCAAATTGAAAATTAAGCTACGAAGATGGTTACTTAAGGCCAGTGAGTTAAGCTTAAGCCTTAACTATTAAATAGCTTAAAACGTACTGCGTGTATTCCAACAACTGAGTAAAAGCAAATTCAGGGTGCCAAAATAGCAATAGGTGGCGGGAATTTTTGAGTTTTGTTTGCGAAGCCTCTAAACGGCATACGCAACTATCATAGCTTTACACGTGTTAGTTACTGTACACATCTCGCTGTCTGTACTCTGTAGTAATCTGTACACAAGTATGAATAGTTTAACCAAGCTATACTTAGTTCAGCTCTTGGGCTCTCTGCAACAGGCTGAATTATTGTTTTTCTTATCTAAATCAAAATAGTTATCTTGTTTAGGGAAACACGACGCAACTATGTGTTGATGATAAAGCAATCTGTTTCCCATAAAATAATAATGAAAGCCGAGGTTCAGCCATTATAGCATCGTTATAATAGGTGCACTTTATAGAACCGTTTAAATTTAAAAAAAAAGTTATTTGTTAATGTAGTTTTGAATTAATAGTGTAGTAAGGATAATAAGCCGAAATAAATATACAAAATATAATATGATTGGGTAAAGGTACAAGAACTGTAATAACCGTAGATAAATGTTAAATTGTACGACAAGTCTTCTTTAGTGTATTCGTTGAAAACCGTTTTATTTTTTCATTATAATATTACGAAGAATAATAAGTATGTTATGCATTATGTTCTGGTCGTATTAATTGTTTTATATTTATCCTGAGTAATAATATATAATGTATATACGCAGCCACCCATCATTACCAACTTCGTTGTTAAAACCTACCCTGAGGAATAAGTATAACCGTCATTTAAGAGGTATAAATATCTCACTAATAAAATATCCATGCCCTGAGTACGAGTTTATTACGATTTCTAACCGTTAAACGTATGCGTTTTCGCCAGTTCATTGCAAGGTATGGCTGAAAACGAAACCTGTGATAGTAAACTTGTACTAAGGGCAGATTGACTCATTTTATCTTATTTATTTTATAGATTCATAGGTCAAATGTAACATGTACCTACCAATCTATAAAATAACAAACAGAACTTCCTATTTATTTGACAATAGATAGCAACTGAAAAATATCAACACTATAACAATTCATAACAAATGTACCAATTATCTTCAACCCTTCATTGTCATAACGAGGCCATTTAGGGAAATTACTCCCGTAATTGCATAACTAGCAAAAACAATGCCGTATATAAATGAATTGTTAAGAAAATTGTTGCTTTATATTACTAACTAAAATTGTACGTCACTAAAACAGCTAGCTTTTGGATTAGACACTATCTAAGTACTTCTATATATATTTTACAACAAAATGAATCACTTAGTTCCGGAAGATCTCTACTTAAACAGAGCTAAATTTGTCATGAAATATTTAGGTGTGTGGGTTCCTCCTGAAAACGAAGCGTTGCTTCACAAAATGTACAGGTTCTTCATGATGTCTCTGCAGTACCTGTTCCTGATATTTCAAATTGTTTACATTATACAAGTGTGGGGCGATTTGGAAGCGGTGTCTCAGGCTTCCTACCTCTTGTTTACTCAAGCCTGCTTGTGCTTTAAAGTTACGGTGCTTCAATTAAACATGAACATGCTTAAAGAGTTGTTGAAGCAAATGAACGGGGACATTTTTAAATCCCAATCTAATGTGCACGAAAGGTAAGCCATGACTATCTTTGTATTACGAAAAGAAAGAATGCTTATCTGTAGCGGGAAAAGAAATTTCGTAGTAAGCAACTTATTTTTTTCTGGCAAGCAAATAAAGCAATGGCAAGCAAAGTCAGGTGTACGGATTTCTTGTCTTTTGGTGGTATTGGTCATTGATGCGATATTGTTACCTAGATGAATACTACGACTAAATAATTTAATTAATTTCCACTTTTCTATGACACCGTACAGTTCTGTCTGTATAAAAGATAAATTAGCTTATAGTAAGTCGATATACAAAGGGTCATTGTACATAGGAATTGTACATTATTAATAATTGTTTTTTTTATGATACACGAAAAACAGAATT
>DWLI01002663.1:0-12848 GCA_018249915.1 Cecropterus dorantes dorantes
GACGAGAGCGGGGCGTGAGGCGGGACCAGGAAGGGAAACCGCATTCCTTCCGTTCGTCTAGTTAGCTTGATCGAGGAGTAGAGTTTATATAGCAGGCAGCCATAACGCAAGCATACCTATTGATACGTTAATTAAGGGAGTCAATACACGAGTAATAGTTCTTGTTGAAAATCGTCGCGTGTTGCCATTGACCATTGCCGACATGGACATGAACCAAAGCACCCATTAGCTCGTCACTCTCACTCGATAACATAGATATGATGATGCTTCTCTCCAATTGCCATAAATATTATGGAAACTCATAAATTACATTTCTACGCATTTGTTTACATACTTATACGGCAATTTGTTACCGACATTTGTTAGAGGATGCGCACCCGCGTGGCGGAAGTGCTGCGTAACAACATGTTTACGTTCCAACCGATATGTTTTCAAGCTACCGTGTCTAATCTACTCGTAAGTATAGCTCCTACATCTTAATCTATATATCATACTTTCACATGTGGCTTCATTTATCTGAACTTGGATAAGATCGAATTAAAATCTTCTTCATGACAAAATTTCTCAGATATGCTAAGCTTCACAGTATTCAGTCGCACAGGTTTAGAGGTAGAAAATCCATTTATATGATTATGAAAACACATGGTTACCATAACTCTCAATACTTTAAGTAATAAGTAATACTCAAAAATTAAAACAAAAGGATTTCTAAACAAGAATGCACTGAGACATACCATGAAATTTTCATCAAAAATTACGTTCATAAACCATTCCCTAATTTCTTTTAAAGACTTTTGCATGAAACTGACAGTAACATTAAGTAGGCAGCGAGGAGGTCTAGAAATTAACAAGAAATACAGCCCGTCTTCGTGGGAGCCGCCGCGGGGCCCGGCCGCCCCTCGCAAAGTATTAAACTTTCGATCGCCGTGTTGCCTAACTTCGCTCGCAATGTCAAATAAATATAACTCTATGTTATCATACTCGAATTATATATAACAATGAATAATACAACGGGTGTAATTGTTATTTGCGTGCAATAAAGATCTTGGCGATATTGTAGGGTCGTAATTATTTAGAGATGCGCTGAGTTCTCGTTAATTACTCGATGCGGGGTAGCGCTGTCTAAGTAACCGAGTATTTGATTAAAATTAAGTGTTATAATTAGGTTAGAGACGTAGTGAAAACAGTGTTAAAATAAAATTTAAACCTAGCGACAAGGCAGACACGCTACGAACAATATATTAATAAAGAGAT
This sequence comes from Cecropterus dorantes dorantes, assembly GCA_018249915.1. NCBI lineage: Eukaryota > Metazoa > Arthropoda > Insecta > Lepidoptera > Hesperiidae > Cecropterus > Cecropterus dorantes. The sequence continues at coordinate 1,255 of DWLI01002663.1, forward strand.
TTCTTGAACATACTACGATAATAAGAACTAAAATGGGTCACAAAATATAAAGTGGGTCATGTTATTAATACACATACATTAATGACTGTATATATACCAAGTTAGTCTGCCGGAAGCACTCTGTAAGACGCATCATATTACTACTTCCCATATATATTTAATGGAGCCCCATGTAAACAAAAAGAGAAGGAGAAGAATGAACAGTTTAAGGATTGTTAAGTAACAATAAGAAAAAAAATAAACTAATTTATGACTTAACGCTTTTGAGCTTTTACTTATTAGGGTTTAGTTAGACCATATTACAAGACTCCGCTGTCTGTCTGTTTGTCATCAGACTGTATCTCATGAACCGTGATAGTTACACAGTTGAAATTTTCACAGATTATTTATTTTTGTTGCCGCTATAAAAACAGAATCAGAATAAAATAAATATATAAGGGAGGCTCCCATACAACAAATTTGATTATTTTGCCGTTTTTTATAGATAATGACTTTATGCGTGAGTCCGACTCACACTTGGCCGGATTCTTTTATTTTCTGCAACTACGTCAACAGTTATAGAACTGTCAACACAGTTCAGTTCCGCTTGAAGACATGTTGTTACATTAAGGACTAAGTTTGAATACTTTCCCAGCACGCGCCGCCAGTGCCTGACAAGTGACAGAGTGACACTCACCAAATTCTTTTGAAGTGTATTACTTCGCAGCTCCAATTCCAATTCCTGGTGCTTATTATTTGTCGTCGTCGAATTTCGAAGTAAATTTTAAACGTTTAAGAGTTTAGACGGACCGGTCGCCATACCGGTCTGACACGCAGTGGGTTACGGGTTCGGTCCCTGGCCAGAGAGAGATCTGAATGATGAATTTAGATTTCTGTTCTCGGTCTGGGTGTATGTGTATTCGTCTCAGTATGTTTAATTGGCGCATGTTCTCTCATATATATATTATTCAAATAATATTTACCCGTCGCGGGTTTCTTCAAAATTTTAAGTTTTGCTTTTTATTAGAAAGGCTGTCATAGTAACAACACACATATATGTCAAGGATAGTTAATTTACCAGGGTAAATTACCTCATTTATTTTATTCGATGGTTAATGCCGCAGAAGATCAGTTGTCATAGCATTGCTAGTTTGTTTCTGAATGTTTAGTCAAGACACTCTTAAGATGGTATGAAATATAAGAAATAACGACATGTTGGACGTCACTGATGACCGTTCAGGTGGCTATATCGATCTCAATCTGGCATATTTTTATTTTATATTTATTTAATGTATCAAGACCTCAATTTAAAGATTTTTAACAAAAATCCAGTATTTTACTTTAAGTAATGACCCAATATCGGAAAATTGAATTCTAAGATATTAATGTCATATTTGGAAGTTGGTTCCGCCCTCCGCCATTCATATCTCCTATCGTTGCTGACAGGAATGTTTGGGCGGCTGCCAACCGCAAAGAATTGACGCTCTTTATATGCACTTCAAACTATTATTAGCATCTCATTTATTATTGAATTTCCTTAAATAAAACACCTATATTTGGATTGAATTGTTTTTCGTATAAAATTTGCCGCATGATATTTTTGTGTTAATTGTATGGTGTGATATGTTATAAAAAGTATAAACGAGCGAATCTCCATGTTAAATGGACTCGGCTGCCCATGAATAACATAAATAATGTTACTCTAAGATTACAGGTAAGGGTAAAGAGGACCAAGCTGAAACACCTCATATCCCCCTAACATGAGGTGGCCTTACACTCGGAACAAGAAATAACACTACTGCTATTATAAAGCATAAAATAAATCAAAATGTAAAAAAAAAGTTTTAGTCAAAAGAGATTCTTTAGTAAAAACTTCTTGAACATCAATAACCTACCATGAGTATTATTACTTCGCCAAGTATTTCGAAAGAAACTCCAACATAGCTTTTCTACCTCCAATCTGACCCTGTTCATACTCAGATTTATTAACGACACAAGTGATAAATAATGTGCTCCTGGGATTTCCCAATCAAGATCCAATATATTCACTAATTGCATCCTTGCAACCGTACCTCGTTGGCTACCAATACACCGCCGCCCGATTACGGATGCAAACAATATTCTCCGGGGACCGCCGTCGCGTGATCGCAATAAAACTGAATAAATCACCTCAATTTAGTTGCAACTTGTATTGGATTTATGGTAAAATATGCGAATATAGATTATGCAGAAGAAAGCACCTACATCCCACGGGAACTTATAAAGAGGTATTTATTTGCAAATTGCATGTTGTAAATAAAAATATTGTAGTTGCTACAGTTCATATTATGATACATAGTTGTGATTAAATTTTCTAATATTCAGTGACTGATGCTAATGTTGATGTGAATTTCGGCTTTCTACGCAAGTGATCTGGTGTTCAAACCACAGGCACGTTACTCTGATTTTCGATACTTTCACTTCACTTCTTATACAAAAAAACTTCTGTAAGGAAACCTAGACATACCAAGTTTTCACGAGTAGTATGAATTATGGCCACTTCTGATCTTAATTTTTATCCAGGACACAAACCTAATTTCATCATTCAGGTTATTTGGTCTGGCCGGTGATCGACTCCAGAGCCCATTGCGTGTGAGAGCGGCATGGAGACCGCTCAGCGACGAAGAAAGAAACAAGTTGATAGTGTTGATTATGCCTATTTGAAATTCACAAGTTTAAATAATAGGCTAGGAGGGGAATAACGTAGAAGATCATACGCATTTTAATTTTAAAACAAATTATACCCAGAATAAGACTTACACGTACAGACATAAATCTGAAGTAAATGTTACGATATATATTCTCAGAACATGTTCCCGAATCCAACGTTAGAATAAATCTTACATAATCGTACAGGACGCGACAAGAGGAGTGGACAAATCCACTCTCGAGCAAGTATTTGGTAACAAAATGTCTATTGTGGCCTTTTCGCCGAGTGCATTGAGCGGAGAAATGGAGTTCCGGTTCCATTTCCGGCCACAAGATAGGTTTGAGACATTTTTTACTTATATTTCTAAACATTCGGTAAGGTTCGTTTTCTTGCTGTTATAAATAGTTATTGGTACAATGACGGTAATTTATGTAAAGTTCATCTAAGCCACGACGATTTATAGCACGGTCATGCCGTCCTCCCATTCCATGGTTCTAATCCGGAGAGATTTTATGTACTTATGTTTGAGTAGTTCAAGGCACCTACCCAGGCACACACACCTAGCGTGGAACAGTCTGGCCTTTAGGTGAAATTATTTAAATTAATACGCACTTTGTAAACATGAATATGTTTTATATATACCTACATGGATGCATAAATACTATTTCAACCGATAAGATGACTATTTTAGAAAAGACCGGAAAAAAGGCATCAGCAAACGTCAAGACAACAACCCGGTTGGTTATTTGCCGAATTTTCTTACCTGATTTGGTGTTCCGATCTAGCGGTACGTACGAAACAATATTGTAACTATCCATTTTCAAGCAACTGCGTAGATCTATGTAAAATAAAGACAAATAATTTCATTTGAATAATGTTTACATTCTAATGTGTGGCCATATAAAAAATAAACCATTATACATACCTATAGTATGTTCACAGATATATTTCGATTATTCCAATTAGTAAGATTACGTGAAGTGTGTGGTAAAACAGTCTCTAAGTATACCATTGTCCCGCCATCATCAGTCCGCATGTCGTATCGCCCCTCATTAGAGCACTCTCGACCCCTTTCTTGTGGGTCGCCTCGTACTCGCGTAGTTACGAAGGGTCAGTTTCTACTTCTATTTACGTATTCTCAATTACATAATATTGGGCAACATACGAAAATAGCTCGTTTATAGACACTTGATTCCTATAATAGGAAATAAAAGATAAGCTCAAAAAAATTAATTAACGAGTTAGATAAGATAACACCACTATGCATAGATGATAACAATATTTAGGGCATTTATGTTACATAGACACTGACAAACTATGAAGGTAATAACCTTTTTTTTATTTTGTTTTACACCAGATTTTTTATTGATGTTAGTAATGTATTAGTCAAATTTCATTAGAACTTAACGAATTAATGTAACGAATCAGAACTAATGTAATCGATGTTGCAATTAAATATTACGTTAATAATTTAATTAAAAAAAACCGTTTTTACTCTCGAACAAATGCAACAAAATACTTAGATTATATACTTCAGGTAACCTATGACACGAAGCACTCAATGTCGTGTAGCTACGATTTTTTTAATCGCAATAAACTAAACGCAGGTTTAAGAGTGACTGATACATATGAGTATAAGGACAATTTGTAACCGTCAAAAAATTTCTCTGGCAAATGTGGCTGCACTGAGCTTGAAAGTAACGGCAAGGCGTGATCAAATTATCAATTCATTTTTTAAATTCGTCATCATAAACAGTTATGGACAGAAGTAGGTAGATAAAACGCGTTCAGATCGATTATTATTGATCCCGGTAACTGTAAACATTCCGTTGTTTATTTACATAGAATTAAGACAACCTGGAGGCAACCTAAAACAACAAAGTATTAGGAAAAGCATTAAAACTGAAATAGCACAATCTCGTTATTGAGTCGACCTTGGTCGGGCGGTACTAGCGCCGGTAAACAGAATCCGAACGTATGAATAATCGAGACATGCTCCAAACAAACAATGACGCTTATTTATTTGTATAAAATAAACGTAGGTGGGTTTGAGTCTTCTCGTTTAACAAGATATCCCGCGCGTCCTTGCATGAATACCCCACGTTGAAGTTTTAACATACTCGTCGATATTTACGCATCGTCTTTATTGTTACGTGTCAGATATACCTAACTTACATATGTCTATTTCTGGCATATACCAATAAAATCAAGAAGTACGTTAGTGCTTTGTCAAATTCATTCAGGCAATGGACTACTATTCTACAAAATTAACAGCTTGAAACCGTGTTTTGAAAAAAACATGTTTCAAATACGTAGTGTATTGAAGCTACGCCGTAGCTGTACGTCGTAGATGGGTAACTGCTACGGTTATGCAGATCAGGGCCCCTAATACGAGCTTATTACTTTTCCTCAAAAGGCTCGACGTTTACGTTTCCGCCTTATTACAATATACATTACACGGTAGAAAAGGAAAACGTAAACGTGCCACGTATGGATAAAACGTAAACAATGATTATTATGAAGAAACGTATTCAACTCATACTTAGGGTAAATAACGATAAAATTACACGATTATACAGACTTAATCGTATACTAATGCGTAGAATTGCCGTAACTTTGAATACGTGCAAAGTTCTATAATTTATGAATAAACTGCAATTTAAACGGTAAGTGCAACACAGACGACTACAAGCTATCTTAAGTGCATGCAATGTAAACAACAGTGCATGAATTTCAGTCAATCATTATTATATAAAATTTAGAAACCAAGTATAAAGAATATATATAAATCTACTATTTCTGTACGCATCTGAATATGCCAGGGAAAATCATTTATTTGTTTGATACGAGATAAGAACCCCATGTCGTTCTCGCTAAACGTAAAAGCGAGCGAAAAGATTTTTAATCTAACGATAACAAATAGACGAATAAAGGGAATGTCAGCAAGACAATCGTACGTCTGTAAAGGGTAGTACTGGAATTATTTCATTACGCGAACAAGCGATGCTATTACTGAGAACGGGACGCCTACGATGTTCTAATCCGTGTTCCTGATGGCATGATATCGCCAATTTCACTTCAATCAACTGAACCTTGAGCAATGCACCAATCATGTACGAGTATGTTCTTTTTTATTATTGAAGTAGCAATCGAGCATGCAGTGCACCAGATGATACATGGTTACTGCCGCACGTGGACATCTGTCAAGCAATTTCATATAGAACAGTGATTCTATCTGAATCTCTGATTTCTATCTAAAGTCAATCACAGATTTTACTTCCGAGTAAATATCAAAGTGAGCCGGCAACCACACTCTTCCACCGAAAACAAAAAATGTTTTACGCTAGAAAAAGGTATGGCGGCAGTGCCTCCCCGGTCGGACTACACTGGTTATACCACCCGTTTATGCATGAGTAATAACTTAAGCTAATTAATACTTAAGAGATTATTATTTAAACGATTAATAAGCTTCCAAGATTGGGTTTATTTTACGAAAGTACAAAATGAATTTCGACCTATGTAAATGTGCGTAGATTCCTAATTCCGAAATAATGCAGTAACACGATACATTTTTTAAATAAAATGATTATGTCTGCTAATGACTTTTCAAAATAGTTTCTGTCTTATTCGGGCTTGTCCTAAATAAAAAAATCAACTTAAAGCTATTGATATTGTATTTCGCAAATAATAAAGAGTCATATAGATAACACTGTTTATATGTTATTTTAAACCTCTTACGCAGACCTTTTTTGAAGATTGGCATAGGATTAATCAGTTTAGTTTCGTCCACTTTCCATTTACATGATGATCAGCTGATTAACGTCCTTCCATTAAATAAATGTAAGCATCAAGGCGCGCCTGGTAACTGCCTATAACTTCTAGGCTATCCCACGTCCAGATAAATTTGCATTGAAAACAGATTCTTATCAACAGCTGGCGGGTATACTAAGGCTGTTTGACCACCAAAGGAGAGTGAAGGTCGCACTTTGTAGAGATATCTTTGCTCATAGCTCATCTTCCTTGCATGTGGCAAGGGTGGCAAGTGCGCTTCTGGTCATATTTTGATTGTATGTACAAACAGATGAAGATTATATGAAAATATAAATCTCTCACTATGTGAACAAACTATTAGCTTGTATCAACTTAAAAAATAAACCCTTTGTAAACTTCTGCCTTGGAACTTGAGATGTATTTAAAAAATAAGAAAACTAAAGTCAAAGAAAATATATATTATTACATGTACATTATAAAGGAGGAAATCATTTTTACTTATTTTACTTCTAAAGGCGGCTTTAGAATGTATTTTAGTAAAAAAATACAAACTTTCGAAACAATTTTCATATTCAATAAGTATTTAGCTCTGCCACAGACGTTCGGTGAAGCTAGTCCCTCGGTTTGAGGAGAAAATTGTTTAATCCGAGCCATTCATCAACGGAGCATTGTCAAAAACAATAATTGATCCGAGCCGGCCACAAAAGCGACGAACGAGCTTGACGATTCCGGGGAAAATAAATGATTCTTGAAGACTTCTCGTCTGAATCCAATTAGTTTTTCTATTTAGATAGTAATTAAAGATGGAGGATTGGATATTATGTAGCAGGAAAACTACCCGATCTAAGGCGTTGAATAAAATTCATATATAGCCGTCAGTTACGCCTTTTATATCTACAAACGCTTGATAATGACGTCCTTAGTTTGATAAACTTGACAAGTGAACCTTACATACATACGCTTGAACCTACCAAAACTGTATTTCGTCAAATATATTGCGTTTCTATTGCTTATGCAACACAGAACAGGGAACATTCGCAATATTGCTGCACTGGTAGCCGGCTGCGGACTTCATTTACATTTCGCCCACAATTAAACTCAATTCGACATATGGGACGCTGCGAAATTAACACGAGTAACATAATGCTGCTGAAATGTTATTTTTTCTTATTTTGAACCGACTTCCCAGGAAAGAGGTTATTTAATATACGTATGTATCCGGACTAATTCAATTTTTTTTTTTTTTTTTTTTATAGTATGGAAGTAGCAAACGAGCATGCAGCCCACCTGATGTTAAGTGGCTTCTGCCGCCCTGGATATCTGTAATCAACCCCAGGTAAGATCAAAGTCTCACCTAAAGTTAACCACAGATGCGTTGCTGCCCCTAAGGACTTAGATCGAATGCCTCGGAAAAATATGTCTCCCTTACAACACCGTTCAGACCAGATCACAGCAGCGCATAACATTGATGTTATTAGGTAGAAATAGGTGTGGCGCAGGTGCTTCTGGAGTCGAATCACAATGAGTTCTACCACCTTCTCTACTATCTGTGTTCAATTTATGATTAAGGTTCCTTTTATCAAGTTTAAAATTACCTTACTAACTACTACTATTGCTACTACATAATTATATAACTTAACTGAATTAAAAGTAAAATTTTAAAATTTAAACTTTTAAATGTGGTACGCTATTTTAAATTAAATCGGAATTATATAATGTAGTAATGCATGGAGTTGTTTTATAGTACACGTTGGGTTTCTTTAAGTTTCGTCCTATATACTAGAATGTACTTACATATGTGATGTAGTTTGTTCTCAAATAGTGTCCTTCGTGTGATATATAAGAAATGAATTCACGAATCAAATTGCCTTTGCTCTAAAATAAGTTGAAAAAAGTGGCTTAAAATAATAAAATATTTTACTCTTACATGGAATAATTTAAATTTATTGTGCTAAAGAAAAGATAAAATGTCTATGATTACTCAATCTATGGTCCTTTTTGGCTTCAATTAGTCTTTAGAGTATGGATAGGGAATTACGAATAGTAATTTTATTTCCGAACTATTTTAGTATAAGATAGTATATTATACCCTAATTCCTGAAATTAAACATTATTTACAGAGGGTTACTATATAAAATATTTTTAATAGTTTTAAGACATTATTTTAGTAGAATGACAGCAATAAATACAAAAATATCATCAGAGATTAATGGGACCATTTGATTTGTACCCTTAAACATGATATAAAAGTAAAAAGGAATTGGGGTTTAATAAAAAGGTAAAATGTGAAATTTTGTGTACCTAGGTATAGTAAATTGCAAGCATATATTTTTAGGCCGCTTACATACTATGCCTAACGGTATGAACGATACACATAAGTTTGTGGTATTTAAACATTTATTAACCAACTAGATGGTTAAAACAAGTTAGTTCATTGTTATTTTTGAAATGCTTAGAGATACATAGGGAAAACTTTAATCAATCTTTTAATCAAAGATGATAATACTTTTAGCTTTGATTAAATAAATAATTAAAGTTAGTTCAGCGGTTTTAAACTTTTTTTATTAAAAGGTTTTTTTTTATAGTTGCCGTCAAGGATATTTTTTAATTTTAAACTGACGTTTACTTGGTCTATGGTCTCTTATCACTCGAATAGAGTTTTACCCACTTTCCCCTTCCTGTTTCATTGGGATCTGGGAAGGGGATCCCCCTTCTCAGATCCCATTGAAACAGAAAATACGTTTTAGTATGTAAGCGGCCGTATAGTTTGACTGTCTCACTGCATTTCTGCTTTGTGCACTACCCGTTTATCTACATTTTGTGATACTGTAAATTTCTGTGTGTGTAGAATAAATATTCATAAATATTGATATTAACTGCTTCTTTAAGTACGTATGGTTTGTTTATCGTCGGGTTTATAGTTTAGAACTTTAATTCATATTTTTCTAATTCCTTGAAGTTATATTCGATACTTACCTAAAATTTAAAGTACTCGTATAAACTGTTCTATAGAAGATTCACTAAATACATATGCTGATGTAAAAAGCTCACATATACTACAATTTTCTACAATTATTTGTTTTGTCATCAGAGCATACTAAACCAATAGTTATTAAGAAAAATAAGTTCAATACTTTCGTGCCTAATTTTCAGTTGAAATTTAAAAATAAAAATGTAACCCAATTATTTACAAAGTTCAAATTTTTTAAGTATTCCTTCTTGTAAAAGCAATCCAGTGTCGAAGTCGATTAGGATTAAATGATGTAACTGTCCTTCAACCCAGAATACAATTTATACAATGCTATTATAACGTATTAAGGACTTTTCCCGTCATGCCAGCTTGTGCCTGAATACATGCCACTCGCATCCTATCGTACCTATACTTCTCCTGTCGTGTAGCTTGCTTGACAATAACGCGGAAACCACAGCGTGTTAAATCAAGCACGTGGTCATAAACCAATGTTATAAGATTAACATTAAGATTTTATTGTCGAATTCTATTAAATTATCGTGATATTTGTATCTTCGTGACGTGTACTAAAACTGTTTGGTTACGTAAACAAGATCTATCGTAACAACGTTACAATTTGGTGATGTATAATAACAATTTTATTTATTGTTAACGACATCATGTCTCGTTTATTAAATTAATCAACAAAGACAACGAAGTTCGACGATGACTTGTGACGCAGTGGACATAATATGGGTTTATCGTTAAATATTTTGGTTAAAAATGCGGCCAGACATGCACAAATTATTAATTGTAATTCCTCGTTGGGCCTAGGTGATTGTGTATTTAAATGTAATTCTGAATGTAATGTTTCTAGCAAGAGTATTAATTTTTTTATAACGTAACAATTGGTTTTGTTTATAATCATAGCAGTCATTGGTGTATGTGTAGGCTGTAATGTGTGACTATAAGTGTTGTGATCTCTGTACATATTTGTTGAAAATAAATAATTCACTCTACATTGCATTATTTTATTATTGGTGATTAAACTTTAAGCTAAATTATTATTAATTTAGTCCTACTATTATTATATACTACTAAATCATTGAAAAGAACATACTTATTTGATTTTCTTAATTATTCCTCTTACTTAATTTTCTATTCTAATCTCAACTAATATTATCAACGAAAAAGTGAGTTTGTTAGCTACGCAATGCATGTAGCCATAACTACTCAAACAACAAAAACTCATTACAAATATTGAAATAAAAGTTCAGCACAATGAATATCTGATAGTTATAAACAACCCTCATGGTGGAGCTGTCACCAAACCGGTCTAACATGCAGTGGGTCCCAGGTTCGATTCCCAGCCAGCCAGACATCTGAATGATGAGTTTAGATTTGTTCTGGGTCTGGGTGTTCGTGTATTTGTCTTTGTGTCTATGGCGCCCATGACACAGAATATCTCCTGTGTCCTGATCCTAGTGTGGGGCTGAGTGGAGAAAGCATTTATTTTTATTTTATTTATTTTTTTATGTAGTTTTGATACTTACCTATTTCTATTTAATTAGTAATTGTGTCATGGAAGTACTTATTTTATTTTTTAAGTAACTAGCACTTTATTATATAACATTTCTTTGTCATAATTGGTAATGGTAATATTCACTTGTTGAAGAACTTCATATTACCTATATATTCAACTAAAATCAAGTCATTAAAGGTAGTCAATGCAGGTAATACAAATGAAACATAATATGAAAATGATCCCTTATATTTAACTGCCACATTTAGTGGGAGAAATACTTAAAAATACATTACAATCTAGAATGTTGAATCTAGAATCTAGAATGTTTGGTCATACATTATTTGGAAATGTAAATGATGAATTTATTTTATTGAAGTACCTCAGTGTTTGCCATCCTTAAATTTACAGATTACTTTTCTGATAGTGATCAAGATTAATTTTCTTTTCTAGGATAATACTGCTTTAAATTTATGTGTTCCATGGATTTCTTTATACAAAAATAGGAATATATTGAACTCAAAAATTGTTACATTCATCGCTTATGCTAACAAGTAATTACAACGCAAACTAGTGTAAAAACTGAAATAATCCTTAACAGTTGGCTGCAAAACTGATTTTTTATTCTTATCTAAGTTGGAATTATTCTCTCATTTCGCCTTCTTCATCTTCTTCCTCGGCCC
>DWLI01002664.1:0-12845 GCA_018249915.1 Cecropterus dorantes dorantes
ATATTATGATGAAGAATGTCCTGTCCGTATTTTCTTAGATAAAAAGATAGTAAAAAGGTAATTATGTTTGTTTTATACCATTTGTTATTGTATGACGTGTATGTATTTTACAATTTGGAGAGCTTGTGCGAATATCGGTCGAAAGTAATTTTAAACACGCAAGACCACTAGAGCGTACACAGATTTTTTTCTAAGTAATATTAAACTAAATCAAAATTCAAATCTGTTCAAAGCGAACAAGCTTACCCCAGTATACCTTCTTCCTACATTATTCTCTGTCTTCCTTCGCTAAGGAAGGTCACAACAAAGGTATTCATGATTGAAGAAAAATATGTAAGCCCTAAATTCCGTATTTCGTTTTACAGCCTGACAAGTTCAAAAGATTCCTGGTTCGCCAGCGACAACAAAGCAAAGTTCTACTAACTCCTAATAACGGTTTAGCGGTAGTATCCTTATTTGAAAGGTGTGGCAACGCAAACGGAAACATTTCAACATAGTCCTCATGTGTAAAAAATATCAGACCCTTCATAGACTTTCGGGTAATCCTTTTTACTTTTACTTGATTAGATATTGCACAGCAGTGGCTTCTGGAGCTGGGCTATACGTACGGTATTGTTTGCCTTCAATTACTTAAAACTCCAATACCTAACTTCACTTTGATACATAGCCTTTCCAAAGAAATATTTTCTCCTGAACTCCACATAGTTTCGATATTAGTAGTATTAGTGAACGTTACTATGAAGTTGTCAATAGTTTTCTACAATAATCATCATATTGTACGTCCTTTACGATTGCTTTATTTTATTTACGACTTTCTTGTATATTTTTTAATTCCGATATAACTATTGACTAAACTAATACTTATGGTTACCTGTTTTGTGGGCAATGTGACGACTGGGTGCTGCCCATGAATTTCTTTCTTGCCCAAGCGGTCCAAGACCATCCTTATAGACTGGTCGGACCCAAGGGAAATCACGCAGAACCCCTTCGACTGTCCATTTGCCCTGTTTTCGAAGAACTTCACATCTTGGAAGTCCGTTACGCCGACGTCCGCGACGGCGTTAGCTATGTCTTGATCCGTCGCCCACTGCAATCATTCCATTCACAACTAAGGAACAATCTATCGCGAGAATAAAATGCGCAATAAAAAATATATTATGGCGAACATTTCGCGTGGTTTGTACTTATGTATTCACGTACCTCATGGTAAAGCGCCAAAGAATTCCGAACGTGTTTACCTAACGAAACCTCTAATCAAACCGGCTTGACGATATTTTAGTCCCTAGTAGCTCGCGGTAAAATCCTACCACATTGAAATAGTTCATAAAATCGCCTTAGCCCGTACGATATTTTTATAGGCCCATTGCATACAATCCGTCTCCATGTATTCCTATCACATTCAAACCTTTTGAATTTTCCAAAAAACTTTATATCAACCGCAATGTTATATATCTCCTGATAACAGGTAACGTTGGGTGAAAAGGAAACAGTTTTTTCGTAACCATTTTTTTATTGTCAATATCACAGTCTTTTATGGCAATCAATAATATTTAATGCAATTATAATTAAAAAAGCAGCCCACAATTTCTGCTAACCAAACATTGAATATAATATGATACCGATTTCCTTCCTGACAATAACGAAGGAACTCAGACAATTAAAACCAGTTTTTAGGAAGTATGTTAGCTTAATATTACTTTACATTTATTTTAAAAATAAAGTTATTGCTTTCATTTTATTATTATGACATATATTGTGTTATCCAGTGTGACAAAACGTAGAATTATAATAGATTGATAACTGCATATTAATGAATCAAACAAGACAGTCATAATTAATGTGGATCTTCAAACAATAACTTAGAAAAGTGTGATTTGATGCAAAATTTTGTCAATAAAAAATATCTTGTTTACAGGGGAAAAATGTTTTTAGTTAATTAAGCATATTAACACTTATTATAGAAAAGTAATCAGCGTTACACGATACCAAGTATGATTACACCCAATTGTTCTACACAATCTTTCTAGTTTTATAAAATTACAGCAACTGTTATATCAAGGATACCGCGCTTGTTTAATATAAATATATCGAGAAATACAGTGATATTAGATTAATAAAAATATTAGATCGTCTAATTTAACGATTAATTGATACGCTTTGGGAATTTAATACAATAATCTTAGTTATTACACCAGAACCAACATTTAAATATTTTTTTATGTGTGAGGAACATAAACTTCCACTGAATACACAATATTAGCAGGGTTTGTTATACCTTTATAATAAGTGTAAATTTTTAGAAATATTCAAGTTGAATATTACCTTGTAGGCCATAAGATACAATGCACATGATTACATGAGCCTATTTGCGTAAATTATGTTACCAAAAAAATAAAAATAAGAATAGAAATACAATACATATAAATGTGAGAATTAAAACACACAGCTACATGTAACAAGCATAAAGATCTTACCTCGTTGAAACCTGATAGAAGGAAATATTAGTTATGACACAAGTGAAACCAGAATTCAAGAGGTTATAAAATTATGTATACAATACATAACATCAATCCTGTATTCTGGTTATAATGCAATCCACAGACAATGTGTAAACATAGAAAAATCTTTTGTAAATCAAGCATTATTCCCTGACATGATGTTATAATTTTAATGAAAATTGTATATAATAAATTGTAAAATTGTATATGTATGAATAGATTCATGTTGACATTTATGTGCGGAAAACATCGCATAAAACATAAGACCTATCACTCATTCTATAAGATTTAAATAATACGATTTAACAAAATAATATTAATTATTATTTTTGCCTATCCTAGATCCCAGATGACTTTAGTTTATTCTTAGTGCTGAAAACTGTTTAAATGGTAATTTATCAATAACATTGCTGTTAAAAACGAAAGCTTTATTGCTTTTTTAACATTTCATACAGAAAACTTTTGTTTACATAAGGGAATACCTGATCTTTCTTTATACCAATAATCCGCTGATTACCTAAATCTGTATATGTATCAATGTAATAAGAGCTACCTATACAATTCAGGTACCTTATTCTTTAAATAACCTACAGAACAGTGTCATTTCAATGTGATCGTATAAACTCATTCTAAATTTATTTTATATACAACTACTTTAATATTGTTACAAAATTAATATAAATATAAATACATAAAACTGCTCATTCTTCAACATTCATAAAATCAATCACAAACATCAACATTCTCATCAACACATGCAAAATATATATCTTGTGTTGAACACAAACTTACACAGGAGATTGTTATGTATAAGAAAGATATTTATCATGTTATGGTATGTACTGTAGTTAACACAATATAGATTATATATATATGACAAATCACAGACAATACGGATATTCTAATAATATATACATCAAAAAATCCAGCATATATAGAATACAAACACATTTGCGATTAATTTTTTGTTCTTATCAAATGTAACAGCACTTGTGCGAGAAATGAAAATTTCATGAACTACAAAGCAAAAATTGTATGCAAATTCGCAAACACTACATGTTATTCTTATTTTTGTTAATAAAAAATTTGTAACTTCATTAGTTACTTTGAAGCAATCTTACACAGAAATCTAAATACTAGAATATTGAAGATCAATATGAATACAGATGAAGTCAGTAATACTAAGCTTTCAATACTAAAAACTAATCTATATCTAAATATCTACCCGGACATCAAACTAGTACAAACCATAACATATGCAATTTTGACAATTCATAAATATCTTTTGGTGTGTTTTTTATATCTAAACAGGAAGAAGTATCTTAGTAAAATGTAGAAATTGTATCAGAATCATGAACTGAATTGAGAAAGTGTAACAATAAAAAATAATTCTATGGCACATGTTAATAAATGCAATAAAAAAAAGAAAACAAAAATATATCTTTCACACAGACTTGTATGTATCTTATTAAAAAAGGCGAATTATTTTGACTCATAAAAATATTTTGCATTTGAAACGTAGATCGCAGTACATTAACGTTACACAATGACAACAAATAAATAATTTACTAGAAATGACTAATAATATTATTTGCATGGAGATCATATTAAAACTTAAAAACAAATGTAAACTTTTAGTTCTTAAATAGAACTAGTGGGATAAATTGTTAATATTACCAAAAGAACATATTTATACCACTTAATATCATTTCAAACTAATGGTATTGTTTAAAATGATTCATTAAAAAGTTGTTAAATATGCATGTTGCTAAGTTCAAAGTGAAATAGGAATATTTAAACACTGTAAATCATCAACAAAATCTAACAAAATGACAGCAAACTATTAAAGATTTCATTTCAGTTCATATTTACTATTGATATAGCATCATCATTGTAAGTGCATGGAAAATTATTCATTATTATATAAAGGAGAATGTCCAAAACTAGGCTGAAGTTTTGTCACCCTTGTGTTTTACCTAGTACTAAAAACAAGCTACTGTTTCGTTAAAAGATATAATCTTATTCCAAAATATCACACCACAATATTTTTATATTCAAAATATGTTAACTAATTTCAGATTATTCCAAAATTAATCGTTAAATCTAAATCAAAATTAAAAAAATAGAAAAAAATAAGGACAGATGTGTTTAAATTACTATTGAATATGTTGATTGACTTTTCCAATTGACTAGATTGCATTGTTAATTTTTTCAATGATTTTTTAAAAATGTAAATCAGCCTAAGTTTCTTACAAAAAAGTCATTCACCTTTATTAAATAACCTCCATTCCAAACATTAAAAAAACAATTCAAATACATGAGCGTAATGAAATAGAAAATAAATATGAAATTAATTAATATTCCACCACTGCAGTTGAATATTTTATGCTATATCAATAATAATATTAAAATCATCTTAATTATAGCATATTCAATGTGTTTAGCCAAACATAACTTATATAAAAAATGGGTGCTGTGGTTCTGAGATAAAGAGGGAAGGTTTAAAATATCGATTGGAAAATGTTTGCCTCATATGCCCAACAAACTTTAAATTAATGATTAATGCAACCATAAAACGAATCTCATGTTCCAAACAATATATACTGTTTTTCTCAATATGTCTTTAACACTCTAAAAAAATATATAATACTAAGTTATAAAATTTATGAACAAGGTATTAAAAAATTTGATGAAACCAACTTTTGTGCAAATAATGTACGAGTATCATCAATTATTGTCTGCATTGTATTTTTAAACAATGTAACAAACTATCAAGTGGTAATACAATTATAGAAATTAATTTACATTAAACTTATTGTTTGGCAATATAAATTGTAATGAAAGAAACTCAGCCTTTTCTTAAGCCTTATTAAAAATACTAGACTCAATTTTAAAAGACTCAATTACAACAGTGACGACTCAGTTGGCAAGTCTTTCTAATTTTAAGACTCGAAACGTTATGTTTTAATTGTTTAAGCCAAAACTAAATGAATTGACAATTTTTGTTAGTCCCTGCAACTGAACTCTGCACTGGAATTAAAAACAAATTCATCCTTTAAATGCAATTGCTTTACCTTATTATTTTATAAGAAACTAGTCAATCTTATGAATGAACAACTGACATAGTATTAGGATTCAAGACTTAGAAGACTAGTATAACATGAATCAGTAAAAATGAGGTGCGTAATTTCCATACAACTTAAAAGACGAAGTCTCTTTCATCACTCTTGAGGCACACAAAATTCCTTCCATATTTTAAATCAACGCAAACTCAGATGCACATCACATATTTATGTCGTATGCAACCAAATTAATCTATGTCGATATTCATTAACTATATTGTGCAATATTTATTTTAAATAATAACAGAACACTGCACAACAGTAAAATTGTATTACAAAAGTGCTTGAACATAAATGTGGATCATTAACTTTCCAAATGAACAAGACAGCTTAAATAGTTATATAAAAATTGTATACTCAAAACATCTATTTTATTATAAAATCCTTCAATTTGTTAGGTTAGAATTAATAATAATTAACACGTAAAGGCCAATTGGCATATATGTGAATAAGCTATTTATGGGTATTCATTACAATATTTTCAATATGAAATGATCCACATTAACTTTTTAATTTGGTTGCTATACAATATTGGGCTGTTATCTGCTTGTCTGTTGTATATATCTGCGTGTATATTGCATATTATATTATAGTAAAATATACTTTAGATATGTTTCATGCAAATTGCAAAATTATTTGAACATAAAATTCATTTATGATTATAATTTTAAATCAGCACCTCATAGACTAATAGTAAGTGAATATTAGTATCTTTTTGCAATTATTGAGATTTTTAATTCATAAAATACTTCCTATAACAATTTTAATTCAGCAGATAGCAGCCCGCCTGATATCTGTTAAGCCCAAAGTGTAAAGTTATAATGTACCAATACTATTTAAAAAATGCTATTCATTGTTATGCAAAGCACAATACAATACTTACACATACTGGTGAATGTAAATTAATCATAAATTAAACAATGAAATCCAACCCATACATTGAACTATTAACAAATATACATAATTTGCAATATATTTAAGTAAATTTTTCATTTTTATTTTTTTTCTTATATCACAAGCACTAATAGTTGCAAATACATTATAAACATAAATCAAATATTTCTCTTCCTGACACAATAAAATACATTAAATTTTAAATATAGAATCATGTAAAATGGAAGACTGGTTAAAAAAAGACACACACTCGCGTACATAATTGGTACCAATACATTACAACTTCACAATACAAAACAGATATCAGATTTGAAAATTGTAAACTCGATCCTTTATTTACATTATATTTAGATATTTAGACAATAAAGGTTACAAACCCAAGTGAGATTGCCGACGTAAAGTTGAAAGCGTCGGCCATGATGATGGTTTGAAGAGTTGTTGTGATAGGGTGCGCCGCCGTTAGTCTCCTCTGGTGGGTGCTGCGGTGGCACGGAGTTTGGAGGCCCGTCGCCGTCGTCGGGCTTCGATGCAGGCGCGGCGATCACATCGTCGTACAAATCCACATTATCACCTCCGAAGTCGTCCTGAAAGACGCCGCACCGCCATTTTATTTTACCGCTCCACTATTATCAATAATATATATTATCTCGTACGAAACTTAACAATCGATACAAATAGATGTATACAAGAAGAGTTTAATACGTTTTGGTATGTTTTAACTTACCTGTCGGTTAAAATCCGATTCAATATCATCGGCGTAGAGATCTATATCCACGCCTCCGTCCGCCATTTTGCGAATTGAGCGATTCCTACTCCGAGACGAAGCGCTCAAACGCGGCTGCGCGACGATGCTTCTGACTGACACTGACAGAAACAGAATACACATTACACATTGATTACTTGATGGAACACAGATAATTAAATATTAAATATATATATAACATTAAAAAAGGAATGTCATAATATGGTCAGTAAATTCTATTTTAATATTTTTAATTTAGTTTCCTATTTTGTTAATCACTTTAGGTAGTATTAAATATAAAATGACTGACACAACATTAAAAAAAAATTAAATTCAATATAAACTATAAGTAAAAAAGGCGGGAACGCTCTACTCATCAACCATGATGATGAAGGTATGTTTTACAAAATTGTTCATTTTATTTTCTTGCTAATTTGTCGTTTGTCGTTTGTCGTTTGTCGTCATACTGTATTAATTTCAAATGAAATTTTCATATATTAATTCAGTTTATAGTTACAATCCACCTAATAATTTACTAGATTTTTATGAGATGAGTATTTATTGGAATTTTCGTGAGTATATTCTCGATGTACCATTAAGTCAAACCTTAACTACAAGGTATTGTTTAATAATTTATTAAACTGGGTGAATGGCGATGTCTTAAATACGTGACGAATAGATAACCTCTCTTCCGAAGGAAGTCGGTTAAAAATGAGTTGAAGTTAGGGTACGGTTCTATACAAAGGGTTTCAACTATTTGTTACCTATGAGTTATCTTGTAGTTCAAAAAGAACTAATTGCAATTAAATCTTTAAGGTTAAATAGGAATAATTATTACAGTTTCGTAGGTTTCGGGCCACATTATTAATAACAAATATTTTAGCTCGTCTATTAAGCGCAAACTAGTTGATAAATGGCGAACAACTAAGTTAGCTTTCTATCTTATAGTTTATTATTAAATAATCGATGTAAACCCCTTTGAATAATAGTTTATGATTAGTTATCTATCTAAAACTAAATAACTGTAAAATCCAATAGTAAATAGTACCCAATGGGACTGCGTTCTTATGATTAATATGCCTATCAACGCCATCTAGGAGTATCTACAGAAAACACTAACCGAGTATATTTGCTTTGTGCGTTAGTGCTGCTATCTGGGTCAGAGCCAAAACAACGTCGCGGGTCTGTCTGGGGCAGGTTTGGTCTGTGTTGTGCGGGGCGAGCGGGGGGAGGTACATCCATCCCTCGCCATTTTCCGTCAAGCTCAATTCAATCAAGTTTGCTTCTGTCAGTCGTTGTGTTTGTGTGTGGTGTTGTGAAAATTATCCGTACAGATGCATCTAAATGGGAAATCGTGCTGATTCCGACGCCAAAGTATGGGTCGTTTATTGTGTTTGTGGCTTTAATGCACCGTTCGATCAGTGATAATGGCCGAGTGATTTGTTGAGTGTAGTGTTAGTGTCATATGCTGGGCGGTCGCAGCAATTGGATACCTTTATCGTCCCTGAGACGACGGCAGTTCACGGTACAGGAAGGGGACCCATCATGTCGGCGAAAAATATCCCAGGAGATAAGGTAAGAGTACGCATTGCCGGGTCTTTCCACGTTGGTACACAAAAGGTCACTTTTTTGTTTGTTTCTAAACCACTCCTTTCTCGAGCGTGCAATCGACACCCATCGAGTCTCGTTGGCTACGTGGATGCTTTATCCGCTTTGGAGAGAGGTACCTTTATCCACCATAAATAGTTTTTGTTAGTAAACATGCATATTTCTTTTAAATCACGTAACAATAATATGTTTATTTACAAACAATGTTTTAGGTACTATATAAACCGTCTCATAATTGCAAATTAGCAAAACAGTATTTCTAAGTTACTTATCAGGCAAACAAAACAAACTGTTTCTCATTCTCATTTTATTTTTATGATAATATAATATTCAATGTTCATAAATATTCATCAAAACACTTTAAATAATATGATTAAATATTTTCGTTACGTACCTTATAAATTATTTTTCTATTATTAAACGTTAAAACAATGAATATTAATTTTATTGTGGGTATATTAATGTCCATTTTAGAAAATAGAAATTTTTAAAAGTTTTTATCAATAAATCACATTCTAATTGGAACAATGAAATTAACATTGAATTCAATAAGACATCAAACCTATATTCAGTGACAATATAAACTATGTTACATAAAAGAGAAATTCATTAATTTTTAAATTGTGGCATATTTATTTTGTTTTGATAATTGATTTAAGAAGTATGGCATGATTTTTTGTAGTTGTATAAGTTTTCTAATAATCACATTCAAAGATTCCGTTACATACATCCATATATAAACAATTCAAGTGCAAGTGCATAGGTGGGTACATCTGCTTTTTATGATACCATTATCATAAAAAGCAGATGTACCCACCTAATTGTATTTATTTTATAAAAATTAAATAGTAATTTTATATAATTCTGTACATTAGTAAGAAATCATAGTCATTTCATGTTTTATGACTACTTTGGCCTATAGACCTACATTGACAGTGCAACATAAACAGTTATTACTGTACCCAAGCCTAACTCTGAATAGTTCAAGTTGTAGCTGAGATTGGTGCTACAAATGACATACCAACACGTCTATTAATGTTGATATTTCTTAGGTCTCATTTAGTCTGGCTTCACCACTGCAATTTCAAAACAGACTTATTCTATTTGTTTGTTTGTAATAAATATTTAATTATGCATCTACCCCCGCTATTTTTGTGACCGAGTTATATAATTGTATTCATAAAGACAATGACCATATTTAATGTATTCTGAACCAGGGAAGAATAAAAATCAAACTGGAGAATATATGCAGGAATAATTTTATTTCATTGTTTTCGTAATGTATGGAATTCTCTGGTATTCTCCATTCTCACATTTCAATTGTTAAGAACTTTGTGGAATGTATACTAAATAATACTATACTATACTATACTAAATATAGTAACGTTAAATAATTGTGTACATCAAATTAAAAAATAGGCCCTTTATTACCTGTATGACTTCTATTATTCAAATTAAGTATAAAAACACTTAAGGCAATCATTTATATTTTGAAAGATATTGATACAACAGAAACAATTTGTATAATTACGAACATAAATGTTATTCTCCTTTTTAAGTAGTAATTTCATTTTTTTTGTTACACATATTCCAGATAGTTCGAGGCAAACTTGCAAGTCAAACGTTTAGTTGTTATTAACATCATCTCTGCATTTTTA
Source organism: Cecropterus dorantes dorantes (assembly GCA_018249915.1). Classification (NCBI taxonomy): domain Eukaryota; kingdom Metazoa; phylum Arthropoda; class Insecta; order Lepidoptera; family Hesperiidae; genus Cecropterus; species Cecropterus dorantes. The sequence continues at coordinate 10,523 of DWLI01002664.1, forward strand.
CTGGAGCAGTATAGTTGTTTAGTATACATATAATTACACCACATATATTTATGTAAAAGCATAACAAAATTTTCCACGTTCAAGTCCTCTCGGACGTTACCTACAGAAAGTTTAAATGTTTCATGTGTTTTAACCGGGTTCTTATAGGAATAAGGTTATCTATTTATCACATCTATATGTTTTTGTTTAAGACATAGCTTCCTTGAAAACATTGCCATAGGCATTTCTCTGACACAATAAAAGTCAATATGGAGAAAGAAAAAGAAGTCCAATCCAGGTGTTGGTTATAACAGACAATAGATTACCATTTGTAAAATTGTAAATATAACTATAAAGTCATTGAATTTAAATAAACATGTAGACTAGGATATAATGTAAGTATGTAGGATAAATATTTGCTTTCATCTCATATTCAGGTTATAAGAATGAAATGTAACTTATTGTAAAAAAATACCTATCACAAGGGATATTTGCTTCATTTTGGGATGAAAACAATAACAGTAATTTCATTCGAAGTTTTCTTGCTTAAAAAGTTGAAATTTATTCCACAGAGATTCCTACTGGAGCCTCTGTTAATAATTTAAACATAAAACTTAGTACACAAAGACGTTATGTAAAGCCCCGGTTGGATATTTGGTCTAAATCGCGTACCCTCGGTTTTTACTTAGCCAAGCCTCTAAATAATGTAGTTTAGTAGCTCTACTTATACATAAAAACAGCTAGAAAATGGGCGAACGTTATCTTCGTTACGGCTTTCTACAGTTTCTTCGCTTCATACCGCAAATGTCGCTGTTTCGCTACATAAAGGATCCAGCCGTTTGGGGTCTAATGAATTGTAATTTCGTGGAGTTATCTTTTTTTTGCTGACCTACTTATAGCCATCTTTTAAGTCGACCTTTCTTAGAATTTGAATGCGTATTTGAACAGTAAATAATGCCCAATGAAAGCGGTCAAGCGAAAACGCGTGCGTCTAGCCACGTTCAACTTACAACGTTGTCAAGTCTCGGTTCATTGGTCCAATATTTGTTGCTGAAACTGCGTTAGTAACTGTCGTTTCATTTGGGACTTTACAACACGTGGTATAGGATCAAATTTGGGTAAGATATCGTTTCCGAATTCGAGCGTTAGGGCGCCTTACCACCGGTGCTAGGTAGCTAAGCGATGTGTAAGGCCCGAAGGTAAGTTAAGTTAGGCGAAAAAAATGTACTATAGCTACTATTATTGTATTACTATAATACTATGGCTATACCGGTTGCAATAGATAGCTTCCGTAGCCTCAATCCTTAGCTAGTATCCCTCCATATAATGATTTTTTTTTAATACCATAGTCGCCAAAACTATTCTAAGCTATGCAATTGAAACCAAGCAATCCTATTGATAGATTTGACACATCCATAACATGCCTCTCACATCGCCGGTGGAAAGGGACCCTTAGGCTTCGGCTGTCAGTTCACGTTCGTTATGTAGGTGTGTGGGTGTAGAGTAAGCTCATTGGTGCATCCAATCGGAAGACTGTTGTGCAACTAGTACAGTTTCGTCGATAACGACGGAGTCTTGTGATTCACAAACCTGTACTGTTAACTATTATTGTTTATTTGAATTGGTTTGTGTACGATAACGTTTGGCGTTCTGCTGTGATATGATAAGTGATTGTTTGTTTTGAATTGTTAACCGTCTGTTATCATAAAGTGTAACATTACTTAGACAGTATTAGATATGTAATTAGACTTCTTAGCGCGTTTTATTTGGCATTATGCAATGCTATTATAGGTGCTATGATTATTTGTCAATTTGATGAGCACCTCAAATTTTTTATGTTATTTGGAAATTAACGAATTTATAGACATTTAGATACTAAATGATGAATTTACATTTCTGACTTGGGTCTGGGTGTGTATATTTGTCTTCTGGTATATCCATGGCACTCACGAAACGGGAAAAAAATGTATTAGGGTACGAGTGTAGAAAGCGTCATTTAATTATTATTAATATTACTTATTTAAAGGTAGTGTGGAATTACACAAGCTTGTAATTTTTCATTAAAACGTTTGACATAGCATATATCCTTGTAAGTCTTAGAAGTAACCCGTGCTCTTCAGCGGGATAAGTGACCGTCCATTAATCACGTGTTGTTTTTTGTTTTTGGCATTTTTAATTCCCCCCCCCCCCCCCGGGGGAACAAGGGGGGGGTTTAAAACACCAACGCCCCCCCCCTAAATCCTATTTTTTTTTTTTTTTTTGAAAAAGAATTTTTTTTTTTTTTAAATAAAAAACATTTTAAATAGTTAATTTGCCCTAAGCAATCCGCCCCCCCCCCAAAAAA
>DWLI01002665.1:0-12845 GCA_018249915.1 Cecropterus dorantes dorantes
CGTCGTTTCTACCCCTGAGGACTACGATGGAATGCCTCGGAAAGTATGTCTCCCTTACCACAGCCTTCAGACCAGAACACAACGGCGCATAACACTGCTGTTAATCTGTTATTAGGCAGAAATAGGTGCGGCGGTAGTACTTCCGGAGTCTTGCGGAGAGTACCTATTTTCGGTTTAATTATTATTTTTATATAGTAAAATACAAGTATGTTAGACATAAGTTTAATTCGTTCATAAATACTACAATTAGTTTTACATTTCATTATAAAATTAAACGAATAAGTAAATATACTCTTACCAAGCTTAATTCGGGTTAAATTTCGTTTCCTCAACATAACATTCGGCGTGTGGTTAGGAAACAAATTACTTTGGTTTATTGCAGTTTATTAAAACCAGCCGGATGGTTACAAAGTGGGGAATATGCGGGCCCTTTGAAAAGTTCGTAACTAAGTTAACCTCAGCTTTGCTGCTTTATGATAAAGTTGTATTGGAATCGGAGTTTTTCTTACGTTGAGGAAATAAGTCACAATTTGACACTAAGGAGAAAAGCTCACTGATTTTGGATCAATTAGCAATGGTTTTTAAGATTTGAATCGTCAGACTATTGCTCGTTTAGTACATGGTTTTAAAGGTGGTTAAACCTTTGTGTTTCTATTCCGGAGGTACTTTCGCCACACCTATGTCAAAATATTATATATTATTACCTTTAAACAGTAGTTGCTGTATTATAGTCTGAAGGGTTTGGTAAAAGAAATGTATTCATTCGAGGTGATCCGACTTAGTCCTCATGGGTAGAAACGCATCTGTTGCTGACCTTAGGTAAGTCTTTGATCTTATCTGGTTTATAAATATCCATGGGTGGTTATGCCCATTATTACTAGTTGGTTTGTATCTTGTCTACCTTGTTTGATACTTCCAAATAGGCTATTTGACAGGTTTTTAAAATTCAAGTCAGAGGTAAAGGAACCCAGTAACGTTGTTTTTCTTTTTAAAATCTGGTACATATTTGTTGATTAATCTGAAATTATAATTCAAATATCAACTTTATTATCAATATTTAAATAGGCCGCCAAAATACTAATTTATACTAATATTATAAAGCAGTATAGTTTGTTTGGTTGAACGAGCTAATCTCAGAAACTACTGGTTCGAATATAAAGATTCAGTTTCTATTGAATAGTCCATTTATTCAGGAAGGCTATAAGCTATATAAAATGAAGCTATTTTTTTCTTATTTAGTAGCGGGTGAAACCGCGAAGCGCAGCTAGCTAGCTATTTTTGTGGAGCAAATATGACATCGCCGTCGCCATTTAGATCTTATGTAACCAAAGTGCGAATATGTGTTTGGGCTTGTAATGTGTATCGATGTAAAAGATAAGTAAAAATGTAACTTACAAACATAAAGAAGGTTTTATTTCTTTGCTAAAAATGTGGCCAATAAGCTTATTTTAAATACTTTACCATTATGCTTCAATAATTTTTACGTAAAATGTTTCGCAAAAAAACGTTTTGAAGAAAACATATTTTACTACTAATTTATTTTTGTGTACCTCTAAGATATCTTTTCAGCCTGGAACATATTAATGTCATAGATAAAAATAATATTCATTACCTGTAATTATTAATGTTACTTTTGAACGTTAAGTTGAAAGCACAGCAACATAAATTAGCCTTATAAATACCTAAAACCTTGATGTAACTGAGTTGAGATTGAAACATGAGTTTTAATGAAAGTCGACAGCCAGCCACGAAGTAACGCGGTGCCGGTGGTTCAATATGTTTCCAGAAGTTTACCTTTGCACTCAATATACTTATAGGCACTTTTAGTATTGGTACAAACTTTTATTTAATTTTTTAGTAAATTCGTATGTATTTATAGGTCAAATTTTGCGACAGAATTTTGGACTATTTAACCCCAATCGATTAAATAGAAATTTATCACGCGTTTCTTTCGGATGACAATTTATGATTAGATAAGTGACGTCACTCTAAATCCAAAATGGCGGCAGCCGCAATACAGGATTACATGATTACATTACACGAAAAACAAGACCCTCCGTCTGACGCAGTCGGGAAAATACGTTATTAGTGTTACTACACATTGTTTAGAAGAATACTATTTGTCTGCAACGGCACGCATCTGCCACCTCCAATGTCTGTAGGGTATTTCAATAAACAGGGCTTCAACGGGGATTTAGCATTTATATAATGCCTTCTATCGCAGTGAGTTGGGGTGAAATGGAATCGCAAGAATGCTAGCAATATCTTCCGCTCTATCCCTACAAACATTTTTACTAGAAATATCTGCGAGAAAACAGATCGTATTCTCGTAACGGGTTTAATGTTATGCGTTTATTATATCATGTTATTACATATATGTCCTATTTTTACATTAATGTATGATAACACAGAAAATAAGAGAAGCAACTGTTTTGCCAACGAACAAACGTTGATACTTGTTATTAATAGGAAAACATTAAAATATGACATGAAATTGATTTTTTCGATCGTTGCTATAAAATGGAACAAATCGTACTTTATAATTAACTTATTTTAAATGAGGTGAATATTCAACCTTCAAGTGGTTACGCAAGTGTGAATGACTTCAGATAGAATTCCAGTTGTCTAAGAAGTTGCTTATAGATGTCAATCAATGGGTGGCAGTGTTCACTCACCATCAGATGAACATCCTTTTTTGCTACTTCAATCTAGTATAAACTTAAGAAAAGCTCCAAATTCATAAATGAGGAAGTCCTTGTGTTTCAGTTAGTTTTTATTTTATAATATTTAAACGTAAACGAATAATGAATTGTATATAGATAGTAGTTTTATCTAATTTAATGAAACTGATACAATAAAAAGCTACACTCACTGAAGTAAGGTATTCCAAATTCGTCTTTAGGGATATCAAAGCATCTGTACTGACTTTAGAACTGAAATTCTATTTGCAGATGATTGCAAATCCACGGGCGTCAGTGACCATTTAATATAAAATAAACGACGTGTGTTTTTGATGCTTCTATTTAAATATCTTGTCTGAAAGACTAGAAATGACGCTATTACTGAGAAATAGTATATCCTATAACACGACACGCAACTTTCAAGGAACGTTCATATACGTTCCATATGTTATCCTATTACGACCTCGTAGTTGGCGGAGGGTGAAAATTTTTCTTTGAAATAACGAACTATGATATCTTTGCTTGATATCGTGTTGTTTTGTTCAAAGATTGTCTAATGTACAAGTGTTGTTTTAGTAAATATTATACTTAATACGCACGTTGGGTAATTTTAAATTGTTAAAACTCATGTGATGTCATACCCAGATACATATCTACATGTAAATATTGATAAGACAGTTTTTTTTTATTTTTTTATTTCTGAAAGTAGCAAACAATCCAGTTCACCTTAAAAGTGACAACTGCCAGCCATATGCTTTGAACAGGTATAGAAAATCAACCACATGGTATTAGTATCCAACCTGGAGGTCGGTCACAGATGCATTGCTGCGTATATGAACTAAGTTGGAACGCCTCGGATATGTACACCATGAAAATTTGAATATTAGAAGCAGCTCATAATACTGTTAAAGGAACTACCTACAAGTCATTCAACGATTACATAAGCGGTCATAAATAGTTATAATCTAAAACCGTTTCCTTTTCTATGTACGGGTTTGAATCCGGATCCTTCGACCGACATGAGTAGTGTGCCACCTGGAACGTATTTGCCAGGAAACATTACTCATGGTGAGTTTTATTTGGCTCCGTAGACATTTGGTCCGAAGGTTGTCAGTACCAGAAATAGTTACTAGCACGTTCTGTCTACATAGTTTATGTTAGGCGACTTTGTAGTAGCCTATTAGGAGAGCCGGAGGAGTTACTAACGTACGAATATTTACTTTATGGTACTCTAATAATATTTATGAGTTAGTTATGTTCTTAAATGACCTGAAAAGCTGCATTATTTTTAGTATGAAAGAATTAGGTAAATTTTCTAAAAATGGTTTCATACACCTCTTATTTTTATAGTTAATAAAAAAATTGAAGTAGCTATATGTTTAAGAAATGGTATCAATATTCTTTGTAAGATTAAAATTTTGAATTTTGAGTTTTTTTTATTGATTTAAAAATGTATGTCAGTATATGTTACCATCAGAAAAGTTTTAATATACTATTATTATTTGTGTCAATACCAAAAAGAATCATAATTGTAGAATGACACTAGGTTCTTAGTAAGTTAATAGTAAGTATTATAATAGAAAATATCTCAATAACTACATTGTAGCTATTACTTTCGAAAATTAAAAGCTGGAAGCGTTCGAGTTTCCGAGTTAATCTCGTTCATTACGTGAGAGTAGTTTAATTGAACGAAAATATATTTATCTGTTTTTAATTGTAACAGTTTAATTATTTATTTAATTACTTATTTGAGAATGTATACAATCGCATTTTTGGTGATTGTTTAAACTTGACCACAATCTAATAATGTATGTACAAATTGTGTACATGGAGGTATAAAATTCAAAATATTAATTTCTTATATTTTTCGTCGTAATGTGATTTTTTATAAATTCATCAATCATTCATATTCGTCATTGATACGTAATAAATTGTTAGTTTTGTTTGTTTTATGAGTTCGTTGGTGTATTTGTGGGACGCAATGGATAGAAGATTTGTAATTTATAGGTGTCTTTTATAGCGTGCGTAAACGGGAACCATTATAACGTTCCCGTTTTACGCTCGTGATTATCTCTAAGCTGGCGAAATGTGCTCTTCACTTGTAAATAATTACTCGGTAATTACCGGAGCCATTATGAAACTTATGTTCGGCGCAGTCCTTCAAGAAGTGGTCGTAATAGCATATTAATTTTTATATACTCTATCTTTTTACAGGCAAAGACGAAATGGTCTAGTATCTTGTTCTATTTTGTTTGTTTTCTTGTTTTGTTTTTCCTTTTATTCCTATCGACGAGCTTCACGTAGCATTTTTAGTTGGAAAATATATGATATCAACTTAGGACTACTCGTCATACACTTGTCCAAAAAATTGGGCTAGTACGACTTGCTTTCGGATTGTAAGTAAAGTTTGTAAACAAACCTTACATTTAGCTTATTTTATTCAATGAAGGACTACTTACTATGGAAATAGCAAATGACATCGTCCATAGACATCTGTTACCGACGACACATAAATAGATCAGGAATCCTGTCCCAGATCGATTAAAGGTGCGGAGCTGTCTCTGAGGACTTAAATTGTTATGTATTAGTGTAAGCTTCAGCATTTTTGTATAAAGATGGGTGATTCCGCTTTATCATATCCTTAAAATCATAACATGCCTCGTTTTATCACTTCTAGACATACTTGAGCGACGTTGGTACAAAATGAAAGGTTTTGTGACCTTTTTTCGTTATTAATTCACTGGTGAAATATTTACATCCAATAGATAAGTACATTGTAGTTTATTATTATAGAATTTCGAACTTTTTAACATGCACTTTATATTAAAAACATTAACATTACATAAAAATAAGCTATAATTTTTTTCTAGCCTTATTTCTAAAAAATCTGAAATGATTACCCGAATTTTATATTTTTTTATTTAATCTGAAGCTATTTGATTTATAATATTCAAAATTTGTGAACAATGTGTATATGTGAAATAAGTGTCATATTCGTGTCTAAAATTTAGACTTTTTAAAATATTTGTAAGTGGGCAAAATATAATTATAAATAATATACCCCTCACCTCAGGTTTCTTTTTCTACGATACATAATTAAGTATCCACTTATAAATTAAATACCTGTTAAATTAACTACCTATTTGTTCTTCCTTTCTTCGTTTATAAGTTTTTTGTTCCGCTATATTTGACTTGGCAAGATTTTTACTGATGTCTTTGAGTTGATAAAGAAACTAACCGCCTTTTTATAGCCCTACGCCACAAAGTGGTGAATTCTACGTTAAAATGAAACAGCTCGGTGCATTTCTCTTTAATGTCGCTAACTAAATGAAGTTATCCTTCATTACCCTGATGGAGGTCGTTAAATAATAAAATTATGTTTGATTTTATAGAGGCCGGCCGGTATAATTAAGCTTCCGCTATACTGCCCGGGCTTGGCGTTTGAGGGAAACTTCCACAGTATTATTTATTTATACTACGCAATAATGGGAGTTTAGTATTCCCATGACGTTTATTTAATGCCGATTAATTACAACGGAATACTCTTGGGCACATTAAGTTTAATAAAATAATGATACAAAATGAAGAATAAATTCAGAAGTTGCTGGGCCTATGTGGCGAACTATGGATTCATTATTTTTACTGTTAAAGGAAATTAGTTCAGACAGATTTTTACTAGCAATTGACGTGATCTTTTGAATCTAACGTGTATTGGACGTGGCCTCTATGGTACCTATTTGCAATATTGCCATTGTAGGTATTTATTGCAAATATTAAAATTATATTTATTTTTGTGTAATTTCATGTAAATTTAATGAATGCTGTCGTTTAAAAACGATACTACAAACAATGCTACGGAATGCTATAGTAACTGTTTATATGACTAATCAACAGAACTGTCATCAACAATGTTGTTTAACGAGATAAATATATACAAAAAGGCATTTAAAGAAACGGTATTTTGTTGGTAGGACTTTAGGGTAGTCTTGCTTGCCGGTTTTAATGGTACTTTCATACAAAAAATATTATCAAAATTAATTTTCGATACACTTGCACGTTCTTATAGTAAACATTTCAAACCGTCCTTAGAGCGTTATATCAACCTAGACCTGTATTTACATGAGCACTTGCATATATGTTCAAGCAAACAATCACACATGTACCTATCTACATACATACCTCTGATTGCATTGAAATTGAAACACAGTAGCCATTAACGAATTAGTATACCCACAACAAGCTCCCTGCTTTGAATAAGGAATGATTGCTTAGTCCTATCCTTAATCACTACAATATAATTTAAATCCAGTTGTCAACATCTGAGAATTATTGCTATCCCTGAGGATTAAATAATTCAGTAAGCATTATAACGCAGCACTATTGTTATAAGGGACGCATAGTGTATGTTATAGTTTTATCAACTTTAAAAGTTTGATGATAGTGATCCAAGATCTACGTAAAGTACTCTCCGATTATCAGGATAGCGGAAATTGCGTCATCTATCCATTTACAGTTCTTGTTTTGTTTTGTAAGATTTTATATAGTTTACTTATAGTTTACAATACGATATGTCCCAGTTATAACGATGGTTGTTTCTGTATGAATCTTAGGACTTAAATTGATATGTGTATTAGTCTCCGCCTCTGTATCTATAGATTAATGAATCAAATTTTACCATATCTTTCAAATTAAACATTATTACCTTTTCGCAAGATATAGCTGAGATGTTGGTACACTACGAAGGGTTCTATGATAAGGGTTAATGATACGCTAAGTCCCAAAAATAATCTAGGTTATTTTTGTATTCATTTGTAGTAATAAACGATCATGGAGTATAGAATCGAGCGGACGTAGTCCATGTGGACCATTGATATTTGTAGTCAACCTAAACAGAATTCATTATATTCAATCCTTATATCTGAGGCTATAAATAAATATTTATAGGCTCAAAATACATATTTTTTTATGAAACTGAAGTAACCGAGCACCTGATGGTTAGTGGTTACTGTCGTTAAAGGATAGTGAGCTGACCACACCTTTTTATAGAAACGAAAGAACTGTTTGTTCTTCTTGCTTGCTTGTAGCGGTGAAACCTCTCCGGTCTTGCTCCGACCACCATACAAACATCAACGTTACAATATATTACATCATATGTAATATCTAAATTGTTTAACAAAAGGCATACTTCAAAAAAAATAAGCCGTAACTAAAGTAAAAAGTAAATAAAATTTGATTACATTGTTATATATTATGTACTTTTTAATCTGCCTCCATTTAAAAGTTTTAGTAGAAAACTTAATTAACCGTATGCGATGCGGATTACGCTTTATACCCTCCAGTATGTCTATACTTTTAGTTTGAAAGTTAAATCCGCTTAACAGGATTTTAGGGACCATCAAATGAAAGAAATACTTTGGAGTTTAAGCACTTTGTACTATTAACCACATACTTTATATATTTATATGTACAAAATGAACATTTTTCTTCAACTATTTACTGTTCCACTGCGCCTTTGATCCCTCTCAGAGTAAGATATTGCCAAGTGTGATTTAGTATAATTTGCAAACATTAGAGATTAGTAGGTTTCGTAGCGTTGTATTCTTGTTAATTTCTAATACGCAACGAAATTTCGTAAAATCAGATATCGATGTCTAACCTAACCTAACCCAGGTTAGGTTAGACCTCGAATGGTAAAATCTTTTGGCTAGTAAGTTATCTCGGAAGAGGTTGCGGAGAGGGAGAGGTAGAAATCCTCAGATCTCACTATCTGCAGCAGGAACCGGGCGTGGAAGAAGGGTTCCTCACGCTCTTCTCCTACATCCTTCATAGAGGCATTGGCGTAGAACACGGGGGTGTCCTACGTCAAATCAATAAACCCTCAAGGTGGCACGCGCGGTGCTCCATTGCGCCTTTCAAAGATGATGGACTGAAGAAACTCCAGCTGCATCCCAAACAGAGATGGGCAAAACGCCGTTGGGACCGCAGATGAGTGTTTTTAGTCCCGACAAAAGCCGTTCAGAGGAACACGTCCTCTCAGCTGCCGAGAGGAACCCATTAAACCATGCTTTACACTACGATGACACTAAAGCTATAATTTCGTTGTAATGAAGATGTTGCGTTGTAGTTTGTAAAGAAACTATTTCTTAAATAATTACTTTTTGAGAAGTTAAATCTCAGAATTAAAAAAGGATCCAATTCTTTAAATCCAGTAGTTTTGCTTTGATGCGATTTTAAACAAACAAACTGGCAGACAAAAATTATAAAATCTGTATAGTCTATTATTGCTTATTCTCGTCCTCTACAATATCTGTTTTTTGTGATGAACAAACAACTAGAACTTTCATTTTTACTCTATGAAAAGACAAATATATTTTTTTGTATTTCTTTCACAGTTATTAAGTATCCTTAAATATAAATGAGAACATTATTGCTATAAGGTAGTAGAATCGATCTAGGGCAAAATTTCACCGTAATAAATATTTTCATGACGTGTCTGACAGCGTAATCATTCAACATGTTTTATAAACCCGAAATGTATCTATGTATTTCTTTACAATACTATACATTGATATTGGTATAAAGAAAACGTCAAAGCATCAATTAAGGTAAGGTCCAGTTTTACCCTTACGTCTTTCATATAATATGCTAAGCAGATTTACCTTTCAGAGGGGCTGTCTGGATATCTGCTTTTCCTTTTGTCAATGAATAATGAGAAACCTTTATATTTTTATACACACCATCTATTTACTGCCTTAAAATATTGTTCGATATTTCGTCGTTAAATATAAGTTTGGAAACTCATATTTAACGACGACATAATAACGGGTAACAAAAATACGTCAGGAATAAAATTCCAAAACAAATAAATTTGACTAATTAAATATTATTTTTATATGTATTCTAACTTTATGCTTTAGACATTTAGACTGCAAACACTTTTCACCTTATGAATATTTAGAAATCAATTACATTAAACTAAACAAACTGTTGCAGTAAAAATGCAATCTTCAGTAATCAAGATCACATTTTGCGCAGGTGTTATAGGCTGAATTCCTGTTAAATTTATCGTCGCTTATAATCACTTTACACGTCTCATAAATCTTTTAAGAAGAGTCAGCTGAGAATGTAAATACATATTAGTATAGAAGTCATTAAATTGAGCAGAGAACCGTAAAGGCACGTAGACTGTAGGTATAATTAGGACTGGTCCGGAGTTTATTTGTTAACTTTCGTGACATTTGCTTCTGCCATTTGTTGTGGAGTTAGAACTGAAAACAAACACACGATACGACACCGTGTCGCGATTTTTAGGGTTTCATTCGTCGATTGATTCTTATGTTATCAGCGTCAGATTTAACAAGCGTATAAATATATGTAAGTGCCTACTGGACCGAATATTTTGGAATCTGGTACAATTCCGCATTAATAGTTAATAAATAGTATTTCATAACAAATCAGCGTTTTTATTATCAGGCAGGAAAATACACACAAACTATCATTTTCGAAAACAAGACATATTCCGATACTAGCATGACGAACTAAAATTGAGGACTGTACCTATAGCAAATACATGATATTTTTTAAATCCCTGAAAATAAAAGCTCCATACCTTTTTTATTTCACGAACGGAAACCTTTGTATGCGCATCCGAATCACAGTTTGCCGGTTTTTTATTTACTAAGCAAAATTAGTGATGCATTCATATGATGTTTTCTTTTAAAATGAAGTTCACTACTCATGATAAAAAAGAATGGATGTATTATTATTCTCTGTGTTTTTGCATTTTCGCCAAACACCTTCTTTATATATTTTATTATCAGCAAATAACACGTTTTAATGGGTTACGGTTATGTTCGATTCAACTGTGATATTGTTTACTTAAATTTCAACGTAAAAAAGTTCCACGTTGCGATGTCGTGTCGTTTTTAACAATAGGAAGGCTATCGTAGAATTTCACGACGAGAGATCGCAACGTTACACTTTGCCACGATGCGACGCCGTATCGTCGTGTATGTGTTCCAGGCGTTACTCCATTACGTACGTGTCCCTGAATACACGTTCTCAATTACAAGTAATCCTTCTATGAATGTTGTAATCAAGTCACGTTGAGGCTGAAGACTATCCCACAAGGTTTGGATACCTTTGTTATTCATCTTGTATGTCCCTGCCAACAATATCTGTATTGTCTTTTCCTTAATTATTTTATGTTAAGAGAAGCAATCTTGCTAGTCGCTTCCCGTTAGAGAACTAATTCTACTTAACTAGGCCAATCACTTACCTGTCGCATATGCGATAAAGAGCGCCTAAACTACTCAGAATGAATTCATATTAGACATAAGTATATGTAATATTATGTCCTATTCTATATACGTATAATCACTAATCCATTGCGAACAATGTAGTCTGCTCAGTACTTATTTCATTTATAAAAAGCACTTATAAAAAAGTAAAATAGTATAATGGTTATAAAAAGCGTTTTGAGTATTGTGAAACCTTTGAGACCTAAATTCAATATAACGTTTTTCATTAAAAAATACAAAGATAATTCACGTGGCCTTCGGAAAATAAAGTTGAATAATTTCTCGGTCAAATGCCAGTTATTATCGTTTCATTTTCCAACCTTACACCTGTTTGCTCCCTTCGATCTTCGCCATTCAGCGAGGCCACTCAAAGAGCAGGCGATGGAATTGAATTGAAATAGAAAAATTTCCTTCATCGTCAATGATTCAATTATGTTTTGCAGTGAAAAGCAAAAAGATTAACTGAATTGGGTATATTAGAAAACTTTGACGTTTTTATTGATAAAATTAATTTATGTAAAACTCATTCTTTCATTGGCACTTTTTAATCAGTGATGTTGATTCAAAAGTTATATAATAAAACCCTTTACTTACTTACTTTAAATGTCAATGATGTGCGAAATTCAATCTTTGTTGATACCACGAAACATATTTATAAATACGATTTACAAATAAACGATTGGTATCACTTTATAAGGGTATCGAGTGTAAATAAGGAAAAATAAACAGAAACCGAGCCGCAACCTCTGAAGATATTACTGTGGAAAGCTAAACAAACGGAGGCGTTTGACAGTAGAAAAGCCTGCCGACTGAAGTTTGTAAAGGATTTTCAGCGGTCTGTACTTTAATATGATAGTGTGTAGTCTATTTTATCGATACTACCTTATCTTTATATAACAACATGAGCATTTCACTATAGTACTTCACTGGTAAATAAAAAGCTGTAAGTATGATTAGTATTTGTTAAATTAAAACGGCTACGTTTCTCGTTGCAGGATAAAAATAATCTACATAATAAAAACTGAAAATAGAAAAACAATTACTATAGAATCATCAATATCATCCGTGGTCATGGCTCTCAGTGATGACTAATACGACGAGTAGAAAAACGCGAAGTTAGATTTTAGAAGATAAAAGAAATTGGCAACAATGTAAAATAACACAAAAAATTAGTTTAACAGAGTTAATGGCACTGAAAATTTAAATTAGCCAACAAAATTTAATCTTGCAAGCTCTTTTTAGTAGCACGCTACATTGCACCCAAGGTCAGTACTAAACAAATAAAATTTAGAGCCATTCTTCACTGCCTTTTCCACAGAACTTGTGCTAATATAAAATTTACATAGGTCACTAGAGTTAGCCCGAGTATTTTAAGCCTTAATAGTTATTTTTAATAAAGCTTAATAGAAACGTGAAATCGATTGCTTCTATGGCGTTAGGGAAATAGGTGCCGCGTGAGTAGCGCCACAGTTGACAATAGTCGGCGTAGAACTTCTTTCAGTTCGACTTTGAAGACATGACTGACTCATTTTTTTTCTGCCTTATTATACCAGTGCACTGCTGCAGTGTTCTGAAGTGTGTGATAAAGGAGATATATTTGAATTGGTCCCAACTTGTATCTTGGGGGTAGAAACGTATCTGTTGCCGGCCTAGACAACTCTAGTCGTATCGGGTGTATAATTAAAGAAATCCAAGGACGACAATGTTCACTTACTATTAGGTGGAGTGGTGCTCGATATGCTGCTGAGTCCACAACATTACAAGTTACATTCAATACATTTTGACGACCCGCGTGGCGTAGCGTCTGGTGTGTAGTGGGCTCAAGGTTCGATACCCGGCCAGACAGACATCTGAATGATGAATT
>DWLI01002666.1:0-12844 GCA_018249915.1 Cecropterus dorantes dorantes
TAAGTAAGATCAAATTCTCACCCAAGGTAAGCCACAGATGCGTTGCTACCCCTGAGGAGTAAGGTGGAATGCGTTGGAAAAGTATTCGTCCCTTACCACACCCTTCAGACTAGAACACAACAGCGCATGATACTGCTGGTATTAGGCAGAAATAGGTGTGGAGGTGGTGCCTCCGGAGCCGAACAACAAAGAATTCTACCACCTTGAAAAATCTGCTTAATCAGTGTTAAGCTAGCAGTGCTTTATTATTGATTAAAGAGAGTGGTAAAGCTAAAAATATACGAAACCTACTTAGGTAGAACAACACATTAGTGGCACCTCATAAGAAGCGAAGTTCTATTTGGAATTTATTACATACATCCATTAACGTCAGTAACCAGTTACCAACATATGGACTGCGTTGTCGTTTACTTCTACAGTTTTGCAAGGTGACCTACGCCCAGCAGTGAAACGGTAATGGGTTGATGACGAAATACTAAAAAGCACAAAGAATCTCGAGCTTTGAGCCCAACAAAGCTCGAGTACTCGCTGAGTATGCACGGAGCTTTACAACGCTTTTGATGTTTGTTCCACGTACCCACACCTCGACGGTCGTAAGGCACTTGTCCCATTGCTAACTATTAACGGAGTTACCAAATAAAATCCACATAAGATCAAGGCTAGTCTTGTAAAAATCATTTAAATTAATCTTTAAAATTAAATAAATTATTCGGTTCAGTTTTATGCTATAAAATATGTATTCTATAAAATCATTAATTTATGTATTTCACTCTAATAGCACGTACCATTTAATAAAATACAAAACAAACATCTAATCCCACACAACACATCGACACAACCATGACAACCTTTGCGTTGAACTGGAAAACAGGTTATTGATTTTTTCGCATCTAGTTCATAAGAAATGTTTTCTGAGAAGATCCAATTAATGTCATAAATATTTAGATTTCTACGTGTGATTCATTATGTCTGCTCTTAAGCAAAGAAAGGTTTAACTCGATAGATTCCTCATACTTTTGAGATCTTTGGTAATAACTCTGAATTCCATAAATTATTTCAAATACTCTTATACAATCTAGTAATTAAAGATGTGTAAGTTTTAACACTGGGCTATCATCAATAGTGATATTTTTATTAAATTATAGTTAATCGCTTATAGCCTGGTATCAGACGAGCGGTCTTGGACCATTCATAATTATTCAAGGGATCGCGTTATGTTCGAGCACTTACTAATTAGAGTCGGGGGCGCGATGACCGGCGTACATATATTTGTGTAATTTCCAGCCGTGCGTACTTAGCTGGCCTGGAACTAATTAAGTTACATGTATGACTTCACTGCGAACGTTAAAACAAACGAGTTTTTTATTCTTTCATCTCCAACCGCAACTTTACGCGTTTTGTTGTATTTGCATTTTAAGGTATTTAAGCGGTACGTCTAATCCTTTGTAATTAAGTGAAAGAGTTACTAACTTGTTTTAACATCTGATGAATGATTCTTCCTTATACTTGCTATATATTTGACTTAAATTAATATGGATTTCCTATCAATTGTTTTGTAAATGTAAATTATTTGACGAACGAGAGGGTACGGGAGGCGACCCTGTACTAATAATATTAACAATATAGCCCTCTACTGGTATTGTTCCAAGCCACTACAGCTGACGTGTCCAGCCAATTGAAAACCTTGCTTTTGAAAGATGATAGAAGGATTCAGCCGAAGAAATACCACCACCACACCTATTAGTAGCGTAAAGTGGTTATTGCGTTTTGGCGGTAAGGTGTAGTTAACTTACATAGACTCACTTTCATATGAAGCTACAATGTTAGTCCTCGGGAGAGACACGCATCTGCAATTGACTTCGGATAGAACCCTGTTCTAAATGAAGTCGCTTACAGATGCCCATGCGTGTCAATAACCACTTACCGTCAAAAGGACCGCTTGCTCTTTTACTGCTTCAGTCTTCTAACGAAAATAATAATTATAACAAGAGAACAGTTAATAGATACTCTAACAAAGTGAAATCTCATTACAAAATCCCATCAATACAAAACGAATTTGAAGCGATTTGCTAGTTAAAAAGTATTTAGCAGAACTTTAGTAGTTTTCTGTACATACCTTAGTACTGCTCGTACGTGCTATTCAGCAGCGTTCATTCCAAGTTTAGATCTATTCCCCGGCATGTAATTTAGTTCTAGTATAAAATTTTGTTAACAGCTCCATCAAAACTTTTCTTCACGCCTCATTAACTATTTACCTCTGGGGCGTTCCAAACGATTACTTTGCCAACTGAATAAGACTTTAGAAATACAAAATTTGTTAATGTAGTCTTCAGACGAGACGTACGTATATGTATATTATCAAATTTACATTTTTCACGATGCATTAGCAGCCAGTCTATCACGAAGACAGACAGAAGGTTTATATTATTTTAATACCAACATTTTTATTCAATATCATTAAAATTTCTTTCTTTTCATATTGCTATTCTTTTTATCCAGTTACAATACTACCACATGTTTTTAAATGTTATAGAACGCTTCATACCATAGAAGTCAAGTGCAGTTCGCCTAATGTCAAGAGGTCACTGCCGCCCGTAGACCTACCCCAAATATCACAAGATGCCTGGTGCAACTGCTGCCGCATAAAACTTAATGGAATATCTCATTGAACTACTTTTTTATTACACCTTTCAAACTAAACCAAAACATCTGTAAGAAGCGTAAGCATACCTACTTCTAAATTTCATACATATTCTTTTTTCAAGAAGCGCTAATTCTCTCGACCTAATTCTAAATTCATGGTATCTTATGAGATGCAAATACATTACCTAACGCCGACCCTTACCTTATGATCCCTCAGAATCCAACTTGAACCCTTAATCGCTTTAATTCTCGCCGCTCTTCACCTACGGAGCCATGAATATATTGCGCAAACAAATGGGACACATTACGGGTATGTTGTATTGTAGGTTTCTTTAGTTAACAAAGGAGTTACTGTCACGGATGAGAAACTAGATACCACATTGAACTTCACGTTTGTAAAATACGCGATAATACATTGAAGTAATATAGTGTGCATTTAATAAAGTATATGATATTCTTTTCTCTTTATAATGACCAGCAAGATGGAGAGCAACTGTGAAACATAAAAAGGATGGGATAAAAATATTTTTTTTCAATATTTACTAAATGATAATATATCGGATTCAAGCAGCTTATAAGCATGTGATCCACCTAATGGTTATAGGTCACTGCCGCCCATGGCCATCTGTTAGAAACTTCATAAAAAACACGGGTTGTATCTGAAGTCAATCTGAGTTATGTTGTTTCTTCCGACGACCAAGATGATACTCATATAAAAGTAAGCCATCAACTACACCCTTGTACTAAAAACAAGAACTTCTTCACGCTAGAAGTAGTTTGTAGTAGTACCTCTCCAGACAAAATGATTGACCTTGTACCACCTAGCGAAATTTGAAGCAATATAATCGTTGCAAAAAAATATTACCAGCTCATTTACAAGCTAAAATATAAATTCATAGTACACAAGCGACAGATGTCTCTCATACATCTCTGAATGAATATCACATTTGTATCAAATTAACTAAGCTAAGTAATCGCGCGTACCTTTTCGAACAGTCAGCGTCGTCACAATGCCTATTCTTGAACAACAATACAATTTACATAAGCCTTCAGGGCGGCTGTTAACTAATGAACCGGCTTAGCGAGCACCATTCCGATGATAATAACATAAGATATGTATGAGCGTGAATGGCAGTTGCTCATATGAAGCCTGAAAAACGATGAATAATGAAGATGACTTGAATACCTACGTTTGCTTATTTTGATTATTATGAACGAATGAACGGGATATCTTACTCCCCGGGTCTTTCATATGCTACGTTATGTTGACGTAAGAGCGGTAGGCGATGTTCAGGCATCGAGGGTTCCCTCTTTTACCTGGTAGTTTTCAAGGGAATTAAATACCATAGATCTTCAACATTAATAAATAATAATACCATGTTATTTAAGACATTGTTACATAATGTACAAATGTAATAGGTACTTAGCATCCCCACTGTTTAATGGGTAGTTCGGTATTTTTGCGTCGTTTCAAACGATCCAACGGTCGTCCTCTGACTGGGATCGGAGATCACCAGACCACGGAGCCATCGTGGAAGCGGCCGCTCCTCAGGTGGTCGATCGTATAGGGGCGCTAACCCCTTTAAATGTGAATTCGATTATTAGTGAAATGTTCTAATCGCATACTCGTTTAAGATGCAATCATTGAGTGCTTTCGTCCAGTTGTCGATCCCTTGTAACACCCTTGTTATACGTTAAATCGTTAAATCTACAAAAATTCAAGAATAGTTTACACATAATCAATTTTAGGAGTTTTAGTGAATAATCTATTCACTCATCCAATGTCTTGTAACAATTAATGGCAATTAAATTATCTAAAAATCACAATAAAAGTTAATCGATATAAATCCTTTTTTTTTAAAGTTCACTTTTGCCATCCATTCTCTTCCTGCCATTTATTTGGAAAATTGATGAAAGACCTGACGTCATCAGGCCTTTGTTTCTAATATTTATACTCTTAGTATTAGATCTCTAATTCTTTTATGCCACCTGCCATCGGTTAGAATAAAATATCTATATTTATAAACGAAAATATAAAACGTTACTTTTTTATACTGTCGATCACAAGAAATAATCCATATTTCGTTTGCGTTCTTGCGATAATAAATGATTGGAATTATACAAATTCCGGGTAGCAGGCAATTTGTGACGAAATTGAGTCGAGTTGGAGACGAGTTGCCATTTCTCATCGCGGCCGCAGCTAAGTGTGTCGCGCTAATGAAATGCTAAGCATTCCGCTATGTGACTAATGGCTAAATAAGCCTTCAAAAGTTGGTTCTTTAACCTATAAGGAATTTAATGCACGACTTGTTCGTTTGCCTGTGGATTTTTATATACTTTTAATACATTCACATTTTTTTCAACGAGGTAATATTGCCAGTATTCTGGGAACTCTTAGGGACAGCAATTTGGCAGCAACTTTTTATATTTAATGTGGCAATTTGTTTCTTTTTTACATTTAAGTTATATTTTTATGCATATTATTGTTAAATTAAATTGTTACCTCCTTATATTTTTAGTTTAATAAATATATATTTAACACATTTATTGTGAGAAGAGAAATAGAGTAAAACTTCTGTTATGTAAATGGTAATCAAATTAGATTGTGTGTGTTATTGCTAAAACACACACTACCTATTTTTTTTTTCAGAAGCAGAGATATCAAAGATCAGAGATTGTCAGAGATTGACTAAAGATAACATGGTAAAAGATAACATACTACACGTCTATGACTATGACTACTTCCCCTTCTCCGTATGCTACTTCTACTCGTACTGCTACTACCGGTCTATCTTTTGAGCAATATATGATCATCATTTTCATTGTACTAATCGAAATAAACTCTATTGTATAAAATAGGTCATTTTAATACGATTAACAAAAGTTCCGAAATGTTCATCATGACGCGTCCTCACGAAAACAAATTATCGGCATTTTACAAATTCGAAACGCTGGCAATTTGTGACGGCATTGAGACGAGTTGCCATTTTTCATCAAGCACCTGAATAACACGCAGGAAATGTCGCGCTAATGAAATGCTAAACGCGTCTCTAAGTGACTAATAACAAGATGCATAAACGTTCTAAGGGTTGTACAACCCTTTATTTCGGTTTATTAGTGCTTGCCTGGTGGCTGTATAATCACAAATATCCTGTCCTGTAAGTGTCCTTAGTACGAGTTTCTTTAAAATGGCTACAGTTTACGTTTTCACCCATGCGAAATTGACGAAAACGATAATGATGATCGTCTTGAGATTACGTATTAACTCGTACTACGTAAAGGGCCGTTCAATGTTATCTAAACTGTTAAAAGTCAAGTACCTAATTCTGTGGCAAAATATTTTGTAAAGCGACTAATTTTGTAACATTGACAACCCTAAATATTATCTAATCTTAACAACCCCATAATTTCTTACAAATTGATTATGCGGGTACGTACAGGACATAAAATTACGTATAGTACTCGGTTCTCAAAATATATGGTGTTCTTACATTTTTTTGTTGTTTGTTGTCAATTGTATAAGCCCGGCTTCCAATGACAAGCAAGTCTTAGCATTATAATTACACCGATTAATGGGCGACGGCATCGGGTGGATACAGATGCTTCCAGCGGCGCCTCGCCAAATGTTCTGTTGTGAAATGTAAAAATATTTTTAATTTTATGAAAGTTGTTTTTTAATTGTGTCTTTCTTACTTTTAAAGCAGTATGTGATTTCTTTCATGTACAATTCTTGTTCATGGAAATTTATTAGTACTTACCCGTGATACAAAACATCAGCTAACCCACACACTTGCATAATTTTGCTATAGCTAATATTAAAAAAATACAACGCTTGCGCCATTGAATGTTTTCCTTGGCTTTTACCTATTTTTTGTCATAAAACATAATAACTACAAGTGACGTCAAACTTGGATAAAAAGAAAGAATTACTAACGTACTTCAGTGTGTATCTGCGGGTACATATTACCTTTCAGCCTAAAGACCCCTCTTCGCCGCCAATATTAAGATACATATAAAAATTAATATGAAAAGTAATTAGTTACTTTAACTATGCCATTTTACTTACATCCAAGTTTTCTCATCTCGGAACTCCGCTAAAATGAAACAACGAAGCTTAACAAGAACAACTTTCGCGTAAGTAACAATTGCTAATTTCAACGCAAAATATTATGAATAGAAGAGTGCGAAGTTAGCGATAAATATCCCTTAAGTCCGGGTTATCTCCAGGCGGCGCGGTGCTGTGGAAACGCACCGTAAATTTCCTTTTATTGCTTTTCTCTAATATAAATAAATTGTGAATTAGATGCGTCTGTACGTTGAGGATATTCTTGGAAAAATATCGGAATAATCAGGCTTATTGGATGTCAAATTATTGTCCCATGCAATTGTGCTAGTTTGATCCTGTAGTTTTGTCGTCGTATAATCAAGGAATACAATGGCGTACTCCCCGGAAATCGGTTTCCAATATCAAGCCTGGATCAAATATCGCAACAAAAGGTATGTGTGTACAAGAATGTATTCCTATAATTAAAACATTTCCGGTTTTTTAATACAGTTAGGACTTGTAAAAAACAAAATGATACCCGGCTGCTTCAAAACATTTAAACGAAAATTAACAATTGTCATACTTACTGTTGAGCGTGGCAGAGAAATGAACATAGATACGCTCGAAAATCATCCTGCTTCTGATGCAGTCGGATAAAAACAAATCCTTTAACAGTAACAAAACCGCGGGCAAAGGGCTAGTTAACAAAATGTAGTAATTGCACGACACCGGGGGCGCGCAGCCAACGCAAGATAAGACTTAAGAGGCCTGAAATACCTTAAGCATCTTTTGTCTGTTCTGTTTTTAAATGTAACTCGTAAATAAGAGCCAAAAGAGAACGTCAAATGGCAGAACATCATCCCTTAGGGAATTCCTAGAGCGACCTAATCACCTTCTCTCAGATTATTTTAGTCTACCACGCTAGCCAAACACGAACTAGACTATAATATTAAAATAATAGAATTTTATTGAAACAAACACATTACGCACAGTTTACACGAAGACTAGGTAGACTTCTTACACATTTGAGGACAATTTGAAGGAATATGTTGTTCTCTCTCTCGTGGACTCAACCGGAGTCTGGAAGGAGGAGGATGGAAAGCCAATTTTTTACCATTGCAATATCACAAGGTCCCTTATAGCTATGATAACAGATAATAATTAAATTCAATAGAAAAAATGGATGTGTGCAATTCATACACGGCAGAAATGAAACTTTATAATAATATTATAAATAAGAAAATATCAATGAAAATCGATTAAAAAAAATAATTAAAAATTTAAAAACGTAATCACTGAAGCCCACGTTCGGGCATCTTATTTCGCATATACCAAACTTGATGTCTAAAACAAGTTATGAGATAATATATGTAGTCATCGTGATTCAGAAAGAAATACAGCATCAGCTAGCTGTAACGCCGACTGTTGCTTTCGTAATCGCATTTTCGTTTCATGGAGTTTCAAAACACAACGAATCTAAAGAAGTTTAACTTCAAAACTATTGTAATTTAATTCAGGATAACAGTTATCCTATCTTAATTATAATTATTTCTAAATGATATAAAATATAATCGTAGCCATAAATAAATACTTGAAAGACAAAATAAAAATAAATTTTCACTGATTAATTAACATATTGCTAATAAATATGATTAATGTTATTAATATCCGCTAATTTACGACCTTAATTAAGGTTGTATTGCAAATAGTTACTGAGCAACCGCCGTGGCGCCAATTTACAAAGTCATTAAACTAAGTTTGTAAGCAAAAGCCAATTTATTGTAAAATCTTTTAATGTTTAAGAACAATTAAACTTTTCCAAGTTTAAGCCATTTATTTAAGTAATACAATATTTTGTGGACGCAAGAAATGGTTTGTGGAGTTTGTTAAGAAAGTTATAAGGTTAGTATGCCTTCGAGTCAAGGTTGTTCTGCGGGACGATCCCGGCGGGACGGTTCCGGGGCGGGTGGGTCGAACCCTTTACATCCCGTTAATTTACTAAAATAGTTCAATAACTGCTACCGACGTACAAAAAAATATACTTTGCCAACACTTCAAAACATTTAATAAATAATCGTTAAACTGATTAGCAGACGCGAGCATTTGATGCGATAGCGTTGCCACACCTGCTGCAGTTATGTATGTTATAGTTTTAAATGTTATGATAGAACCCTTAGGGGTTTGACTTCGAAGGCATTACGCCACACCAATTTTTGTATAACAACAGCAGTGTGTTCTAAACTGAAGGACGTCGGATAAGTTAGCCTACTAGCTACCGACTAGCCACCTTTAGGTAAGACTCTAATTTTATCCAGGGCTGATTACAGATATCCACAAATGACAGTGGCCGCTTCTCATGCCAAGTGAAGTGCATGCTCGTTTACTGCGTCTGTATTATAAAGAAGTGATATTTAATAGTATTTCACATACTTAGATCTGATTTAGGGCAGCAATATTAAGTGTTGCTCTTTGCTTATAAAGTTATATTGATTAAAGGATGTGGTAGAAAGAAGAGATTTAAAGAAAAAACCATACAATACTTCGTGTTAGTAACACGAGGAGTTCCACCTGTGAACAATTTAATTATTAGATCACTCCAATTCTACGTATTTTGCATGTTCTTAGATGACAGCGACGACCTACCAGCTACATTCTTATTACTACAATTTAATTAAAGCTAAAAACAATAAATTATTTTTGCAAAATCTTAACATTTGTCTACCACTTCCGCCTGCCTTCCCCGAGCTAGATAGCTCACTCAGTCATTCCAACCAGCCGACACTAAGCCCAGTTAAACGGAACATTTGTTCGTTGTCAGTAGCAGTACATTGCGAGGCCGTTATTGCTGTCGTTCGTAATCGTTGTAATTATAACGCTAAGACCAGCTTGTCACCCGGGGCCGGGCTTAACACAATTTACCGACAGAAGCGGCGCTCGCGAGAAATTTGAAATTATCGGCGACTAAATTTGTCTGTGTCTGTTTCATAAATCTGTTTTGTTTATTGCATAACCGGCTTCGATCGTTGCTCGTGTGATTTCAGTATATAAAGTATGCTAAAAACTTTTTTATACGTAATACTGACTTTTTATACGTTAACTTTCTAACTATTCGAAGAAGTTAATACTTTTGTCTGCCTTTACGTTTTTGTTATAAAGTAGAAATAAGAAAAAAACATACTCGTACCAATAAATGCAGTGAGTTCCAGATTAGTAACTCGATACCATTTCTAGGTACAAACTGTAACTTTTTTGTTTAGCACTTAATGCAAAATTCCCACTGCTCTTGAATTTTTGTGTTATAAGATCCAAATTCCAAACGTGTTAATCTATTATAGACAGGTAAAATAGTTTGGTCGCCACGATACATACAAGTGGGTCGAAATATCGATAATAATTAAATTAAAAACGCGTATCATGAGTACCCTTTATGTATATTATAATGTACTAATTCCGCGATAATAATAATTAAAATCAAAGGAAATTAAACAATATTAAATATGATAATACCGAGCGATCATTTTTACAAATTCATACGAAGGTCACGGAAGTCACACACATTTTTTTATATTGTTTATATTTTTTATGAGTACCTTACAACAAAATTCAAAACTTATCATTATCACACGACATTTCCCAACACACTCAGGTGCGCGCTGATTGCTGCCGATGAAAAATCATCTCATCAATCAACTCATCTCCAACTGTACTCAACTCCAGTGCAAATTGCTCGCGCTAAAAATGTTAGACTTTGATCGTTTATTATCGGGCCCCGGGATTTTTTAGCAGTGACATTAATATCAAAGTTGTAGTATACATTTTTGGGTTATATCTATAGAAGAAGAAATGTTTCTAAGGCAATCAGGTAGCATTATTAACAAATATGTAAACATAATGACTTACGTCGCGACTTTTTTATGAAATCAAAATATTGACAAAATTATATGTTTTTCCTAGTAGGTAACTTCTGGATTCATCATCATAGACAGTGACGGGTCTTGCTGGTTGTCTTTAAGATTATTTCTGAGGTAAGTAGCTATCAGTGTCTACTGAATTGCTGAAGACAAGAAGCATCTTTCGAACACAATAAGTTGCTAGTGTCATACTGATAATGATTTAGACCTGTCATTATACTCCTATGAACTAAAGAGTAAACCCACAAATGTAGAAATTAGTCTAGTTTGTGTCCACTTAAATATTACAGACTTTTTTCAACACTCATTCAGTAATTGATCATTTTTTCTAGTTAATAATATCAACGAAAGAAGAATAACGTGATAACACAGTCATGTAAAATGTAACAATAAGCCAAAATAAATGACTTTCTACTGTCGTCCAAAGCAGCACATAAATTGTCGAAAATAACGTAGGCTGGAATACCGCTTAGTGAAGGCATATACTCGCAAAAATCTCTCACAATAAACACCTCGTTAATACAGTTATAAAGCACACCGAGTCGCTCCATATTGTTCACCGCAACCAAATTGCCTTCTTTAACATTTGGCACGACTGCCCAAAAAATAACAAAGGCGCTTACATAAGCGTTCAAAAAGCAAATGTATTGCGAACACGAGTCGAAAAACTTAACGTGAGTCATGTTAAAACGTATGTCAGGAAATACTTATTGAAGAATGTATAAAATATTTGTTAATTAAGGACGGCTGCGTCTCTTTTGTTGTCACACTACTATGCACGTATTTGACGACTGGAAAAAGACTGAAGAATACACACCGTCAGTGCTTCATCGTGATTATAAAATTACAGTACTGAAAATTACGGAATTTTGTAATTACAGCAGATGACATTTAAAACAATTTTGAAGAGAAATTTTGGTCGACGAAAAAAGGTCATCTGCTGTTCCTGGGTTTGTGCAATTTGACGCCCAAAAAAAAAGGTCATTCCTCGATCATAATCGAAATTAAATTTTGCTGTATACTGTAATGACCGAACAGTAAATAGTTAAAAATACTGTAGATCTACTATAATTACAGTGCATCTAGAACTGTGCATCTACTAACATGAAGTCGTAAAGCGTTGTGTTCTTTGCTACGTATTATTAATATCCCATAATTTAGGATAAGCACAATATTTTCCATAAAACGAAACGATCAAATTAATATAAATTCATAATAAATGAAAATATAGATTGGACGTACAGTTACCAATACATATTGCAATAATTAATATATGTTAAGGAACTACAAAAAAAGCTGTAACAGAGAAATATTCAGTATTAAATAAACATTCCCTGATTTTAACAAATAATAAAAATACTTTGCTTTTAATATTTAACATATACATATTTTTTATCAAACATATCGTTTGCGGACAAAAATTAAAACAGCATACGCCGCATTTCATTTACTCGTTTCAGTTATAAAAGTAGGCTTCGAAAATCTAAGTACATTATAGATCCGTTCCATTGCGGGTAAGTGCATAATGTCGTGAGCGTATTGCCGGCGGCACATCTGCGGCGCGACGCTGGCGCCGGCGTTTTACGAGCGGCCCGTGGCGCGAATTGCAACTAACTGCCGATATGGCGTAAACATACAGGATAATATTTTGGGCGGGTTCTCAGCTAGTATTGTAGTTGTGATAGTATTGTATTTCTGTTCTTCTGATAAAATGACTAATGGTTATTTTCAATCGTAAATCTTTTTTTACAGTGTTCACTAAAATCTTTATTAATCTCCAGAAACGCGACACTTAATATTTTAAAAATGTTTTTCATTTATTTTCGTATCATAATGTTTTATACTTAACACACTGTAAATAATAAACAGTAGTGCCATGTGGTTAGTCTTGAATAAAATCACACCTTCTCTTCCCGTGGATGTCGTATCATGCGACTAAGTTATACAAATATTTGTGTATAACATCAGCATCCACTGCGGTCAGCAAACATACATGCTAGTTACGGGGTATATCGGCAAAAATGCAGACTAATGGTTTTAGTTATTTAAATGACAAGAATTAGCTTGTGCTTTGTAACTTAGGAGCTTTCTTAATTATACACGGTATTCATAAACAGTCCGATTCGGACACAGCAATGACTAATACCTAATAAAAAGGTTCTATATAAAATAATATCTTAGTATAGCATACCTTGACAGTATTAGATTCTTAAGCACAGCGTCCCTGCCGCAATCCGCACCGCCC